>CAUYQV010105690.1:0-23782 GCA_963574575.1 Galagoides demidoff | reverse complement strand
CCCAGCTAAACAACCATGACAACTGCAACAAAAAACAGTCATGCGTTGTGGTGGGCGTCTGTAGTCCCAGCTACTTGGGTGGCTGAGGCAAGAGAATCACTTAAGCCCAAGAGTTTGATGTTGCTGTGAGCTGTGACGCCACAGCATTCTACCAAGGGTGACAGCAAGACTCTGTCTCAAAAAAAAAAAAAAAAAAAGAAGGTAATTATAAATTTTTTTTTTTTGTTATTACACCAGAATTTGTCTAGTGGTCATTTCTTAAAAATTTAGGTACATAATCTAAGCCACATTGATTAACTTCTTGTACTTTATTACATAAAAAAACCTTAGCATCTTTGAACTTTAAATGAATCTCTAACTCATACATGATTTTGTATCATCTCATTGGTCATTTGCAAAACATTAACCCACTGAGTTATGTGGACCTTCCAAATGTTGATGTATTTCATTATATAATATTAAAAATTGTATTCATCAATATCACAACTGTTCTTATTAGAAAATACAAAAGTATTAGGAAGATGTGAAGTTCACAAGGGGCAGACACGAGTTTTCCAATATCCTAATTTTCTCTTGAAAGCTCAAATTTTATCACTGGCAACACATACTGTCAGTTGTTTTTATTCAAGGAATAGGTTTACTACATTATTTTCAACAAATTGTCTGCCAAATACTCAAGTCTGACCGTGGTTTACCTGTCAGTGTTATTCCAAGTAAAAATTGTGTTCCACAGACAAAACGGCTGATTTAGAAGCTTACAAGTCAATTGCACAAATGCTTTCCCTCCTATTCAGCTGAACTGCTTAATACTTATCCTTCTTATTTTGTCACATAGAATACTAAAATCATATGGACTCAAGGGTTGTGATTGAATACAATTAGTAATTTTCATTCTTTCATTAAAGATATTGTTTGGCACAATTGCCTTTTTTTTTTTTTTAATCTCAAGCTTGTTGCAGTGAGGCATTAAAGCGCAGTTTGAGCCTCCTTCTGGATTCATGGTAAGGTGGGGCAGTGTTACCACCATTGATTTTGCACAATCAATACAAATGTCAAGACAGCAAGTGGGGTCAATAACGACTTGTGTTAGCATGAAAATAATTTTCATTTTTCAGTTGCCCAGAAAGGGTCTCGTGACTCTCTAGGGGTAGACAGATCACACTTGGGGAACTGCTAGTTTAAAGTTTGAGAAGGCTGCCTCACCAAATGCTGTAGAAAGAACTCCAGTCAACTAAAAGGACTCCATTGGAGTTTTCAACAAGGAGGACAAAGACGATCTTGTTCACAAGAGTGTTGGAGTTCTTGTTTTCTAGCTTCATGTCTCTTAACATGTCATTATCTACCTGTGGGAAGTGATGTCCCCTACTTTAATGGATATATCTTGTCTACCTCAAATGAAAATACTTAAATGTATGAAAGCATTAATTAAGGTTGGCACCAACCTGGAAGAACGTATCAAATGTCCCTCTCTCTCTGAGTTATGGATCTCGCATGTAAAAGCAATTCCCAAATTCAGGAGAGACAGATGGTTTACACCCTCTGATTACAATGTACAGAAGTCAAATCAAATATTTAAATACTTTAAGAAGGTACTTTGGAACAGTTTGAACTTGGCATATGAGGTTCTTTGGCATATTGTAGGACATACGGGACTCTTAACAGGAGTGGTACACATGTGAAGATGGGCAGTGTGCCACAAAAGTAGCATTTACCAAGCATCTTCTCCAAGCTGTTTCCTCAGTCAGAAATATTATTTATCCCTTTTTGTGTAAGCCATTCAGAACTCTTTAATCCAGGTATTAGTAATCCTATCTTTAAAATCATTAAACCTATCTAAAATTATTAATCTTGAAAAAACCCTATCTAAAGCTGAAATGTGTTTAGATTATAAAACTTCACACAGTACCCTTGTAAGACAGATATATAGGTGATCTTTCCGGTCACCCTCCCACCACCCATCCGCCCTTCTCCCCTCCCCTTCTTCACCCCCTCCCCATATTCTTGGGAAAACAGTACAATGTACCCCATGTTTGCATTAATGTATACAGCTATCAATTAATAATAAAAAAAAAACTTCACACAGTGCTTGGATTTTGATTTCTTTGATTAATGTTATCTGAGTAAAATCAATTGCCTTATGAAATCTGAATTTATTCTTCATTCAAAATATTTGTTAAACTCTGGGTACTACATGGGAGGTACTACTCTACTGGATTACACAGTTTCAGTTTATGAAGAACTTTTGCAAATACAATAGTAAGAAAACTGAGGCTAATGGGTCAGGTAACCTTTGTGTTATGGCCCCGCTATTGAGTAACTGACAGACCAGCTCCAGAAGCCAGAAAATTCAAATGTCATGGGAACATAAGTGACATGCTTTGCTGTTCCCAGGTCATAATTACTAGCATTTCCTCAGAAAGCAATAGCAAATGTTATAATATTCCACCTAATCAAGACTGGGGATATTTTAACGTGGGTGTATCAGCATTTACCTTGTTGTCTAGACTGTGATTTACTTCTAATTCTGGTTGTAGACTGGATATTAGTTTTTGATATTGATCATTTCCTTCCAATGTTGAATAAATATTCTTGAGATAACATAACATCAATATTCAATGAGTCTTAACAGCATTAGCCCTCCACTATCCTTTCCCATATCTGCAAGGAAGTATTTGCCTGCGCAGTAGCCTATAACTGTGTTGCAACCTAGGTATTCACATTAAAATTTTGCTTTCAGATTCACCACGATTCTTTTCTCTTCTACGTGATTGTTCCCTTAACGTGTAGTATATCTGTATTCTGAAATCACTTTCCTATGTTATGGCATTGATTTCTTATTGAGAACCTCATTTTGCACGTTTCCAATCAGGTCAACATGATTTTGAAACATAGCTGTACTTGCTACTCACCCCTTCCCTTCATTGACCTCTCAGTTATGTCTCCTTTTATGTTTGTTTCAAAGAGAGAGTTCATGATCATCTTACTCTTGCGCAGTTAGTCTTCCTGTGGTGAAATTAGCATATTCAAAATGATTCCACAGCACATGTCAATAAGCATACAGGTTTTTAAGGTGCAGAGGAACGCAGTCCATCGAGAAAGTGCCCGGCATTTCAGGAAGTTGGGGTGGAATGGAGCACAGCACAGACAGAAAGGATGGGACAGGTACAAAGAGGGCAAGTTCACTTCATTTGAACTGTGATTCTAAAATTAATATAATTATTCCACAAGGGATTCTTTAATCCTAGTCTTTTCTGTCTTCCCATTTGCTTAGGAAGCATTTTCAGGCAATCGGTTATAGGGCATTTGGGCCCTCAATCAGGCAGAACACAGAAATTTAAATTGCGTGCTTTAATGATTTCACTCTCACACTGAAAAATGAACACCCACATACATATGCACCAGAGAATTTCTTCCCAAATATTTATCTTCTTTTCCTGGAGTAGAAGGGACTATAAAATGAAATATCATGAACATAAGTTGGAAAATATTAGCTATATAAAAATACAGCAGAAGCAATATTTGAGAATTTAATGTCATGTATAAACTATATACGATCTTAAGGTGAGTTTGCGTCCATGAGAATGGAAAAGTGCATGCATTCAGCATTGTCCTAATTAAAATCCTGTTGGAAACTTAACTGTGGGCTTCACAGTATTCAAATCTTGTGTACCGTAGGAGCTTAAGAGCAGTAAGTAAAAGTAATTCTAGAAAACACTTTGCTAAATAAAAGTTGCTGAAATAACTCTTATTAAAAACAGAGATTAGTCTAGCTAGTTTCCTGTTTTGAACTTGAATAACAGCACTGAGTAGAAATAAGCATTTGAAAGAAAGCGTTGTTTAATTTTTACAATTTACTGTAACATTAAGTACATGAGAATGAAACTATAATCACAGACAGTAGCCATTTGTTACCTAAAAAAGAGCCGAAAATTACTTCATGTCAGTTTTCCTTTGAAAACTTCTGTTATTCAGGAACTGTTACTTTAAATAAAGGACTGATTTCTTAAAGCGGAGAGAATATTACTTGTAAAGTATGAAGACATATACACAGCTAAATGCCAGTCTCCACAATTTTTCAGCTTTATCTAAATTTTGGCAAATAGTGGCAATTTCTTTGATCATTATTCAGTTCAAGAATCATAATAATGATCAAAAATTTTTAGGTGAATACTATCAAATATTTTATTGCTAAAGAACAATGCTTTTCATAGCATGCCTGGGTGGAAAAACAAACTATATTTATATATCTGAAAAGGTTCATGGATGATTATAGACTTGAGTTAATCTTGTGGATAAAAATCCATCATAACTGAACTTAACAATTTCTCTTTTTGTCTCTAATGTGCCTATGAAATTTTAGATCAAAGGTATAAAAGTTACGTAACCTTGTGCAGACAACTCAGTGTAGGGAAGAGTGTTATCTAAGTAACCAACATTGCTATTCCTGTTATATAATGTCACTAACCCTCAACAATTATTCAAGTTGAATATTTTAATTTAAATTTTACATATAAAAAAACTGAGACCCGTAGAGTTTCACTAACTTGTCCAAGTTAACACTAATAGTACCCGAAAACGTTGAAATTCACCTCCAGTTCAGACTGAAGGTAGCACCCATGGTTTTTCCCCTCAAAACCTGAAACCTTCTTTCTAGGTTTTCCCTGTGATCTAAAACCACTAATATTTACCAATAAGTCTATTAAACTCTGTCACTTATATTCATGATGGGTTCAGCTGTCCTTGTTTTGGCAATTAATCAGTCAGAAATGCCACTTTTAATTAAACAGTTATCTCTCCAAAACAACAAAGAACAAAAGGAATGTAAGTATTTTAAGGATTTACCATGTTCTACTACATGTAAATTAACCACTGAAGTTTGTGACTACACTGTGTCATGTCTTTGTGTGCCGGTAAAATTTCAACGACCTTATTTTATTGCTTTACTGGAAGGAGCATGATCTTGGGTGCAGATCAAAATTACAGTAAGCTTTCTAAATAGGAAAAAATTATGAAAATTACTTGGGGGTGCTCCCACTGAATGGACACATTGTAGGGGGCGTATGGCACATCTGTGTGTGCAGAACATAACTACAGGATGGATTCTACCTAACAAATTAAAATATTGAGATTTGGCTGTTTGTACCCTCACATTAACCTGAAATATAAAAAAAAGAGATAAAAATATTATGAACATTACTTGGAATTACTGGCTAACTATCTACAGAGGGTACCAAAAAGTGTATACACATTTTTAGAAAGTAAAAAACTTTGTAATACTCAATATATATTAGTAACAAAAGATAAGTCACATTTGACTTTTGCAATTACAAGAGGTGCTAAAATGATTACTATGAGCACCCAGACACTTATGATTACAATGAACAAACAGTAATACATAGGTAACGTCTCTGAAAATGTTTATACCTTTTTTTGTCATCTCAAGTATATAGGATCACTTTGGATGGGAGTCTAGAAGGTTAGCCGGGTGGTGGGAAGGAGCTATGTGTGAGCATACTGGGGAGACCTGAAGCAGTAAGTATACTTTACAGTAGATGTTTCTACTTTCCTATTTATTTGGTTTTCTCCCACAGAAATAGGGAAATGATTCCACTGTTTAACTTTTATCAATGGCAAAGTAGAGGATCATTGAGTTGGTGGGTCACACAACTTAAAATGTATTTTGAATCACTTGTTTTGGCCAGTGTAGAAAAGACAATTCCTGAAATGAAGATAGATGATATTATCAGGGTGATTAGAACTCTAGAACAATAGGTGAGACAGTGGGGGACATTCTCCTTGTCATTTCTGAACTTCTGTTCTGTGATGAAAAGTACGATGCATTTGGAAAACAAAAATTTTAATGTCTCTTCACTTCAAGGTTTATTTTATTCAGTTCTAGCTTGTACAATTAGAGGGCAATGTGCTTGCTGTTGTGAGCCTCATTTTTGTCACCCCAAGTAGAATGCCATAGTATCATAGCTCACAGCAACCTCAAACTCTCGGGCTCAAGGAATCTTCTTGCCTCAGCCTCCCCAGAAACCAGGACTACAGGCACGCACCACAAGACCCGGCTAGTTATGAGCCTCATTTTTAACAGAGATGTGAATCCCTACATCATAATGGAAAGAACCACAAGTTCAGTGATACTTTATAAAGATGAGATATTAGCATAAGCCTGGTAACATTAGAATTAATCAAGGGAGTTATCACTGACATAAAGTAGAAAGTGAACTTCAGTGTGTAATGGGAGTGGACATGGGCTTTTTAAATAAGGAAATATTTCAATAGAAAAGTGCCTGTGAAAGGAGGCATTCGCCAGCCCTCTGGATTGAAATCACGGTGTTGCTATTGTTAACTTCCTTGTTTTTTTCCACTCTCACCATGTGATCAGGCACCAAGTTTTGCTTCTCCCTTTCAATTCCACCATACATTAATTTCCTTTGCTGCTATAACAAATTGTCTCAAAATTTGTGGCTTAAAATCATAGAAATCAATCATATAAATATTAGAAGTCCGAAATGAGTTGTTCTGGGCTACAGTGAAAGTGTCAGTAGGCCACGTTCCTTCAGGAAGCTTGAGAAGAGTCAGTTTCCCTGTGTTTTCCAGCTTCTAGAGGCTAACTAGATTCTGTGGCTCACGCTCATTATTCTCTTTTAAAGCCAACAGCGGGATCTTCACATCCATCTCCTCACACTGACACTACTATCTCCTTTCAATTTTATAATGGGCTCTGTGGACCCCTTCTAATATTCCAGGATCATCTCTTGATCTCAAGACTCTTAATCACCACTGCAAAAGTTCTTTGTGCCATGTAAGGTAACATATTCATAGGACATGGACCTTCAAGGGGGCTATTCTTATTATATCTGTCACAGTCCACCATTTGACCCTTAAAGGCTCACACTTGTACTACTTGTAAATACATTCCTTCCATTTTAACTTTCCCAACAGTCTCAATCCATTATAGCATCCACTCAAAGTTCAACACGTTATCTACCTGTTATTAGCTAAACAGTCCTAAATCTCATTTCATGAAACACCTGAATCAGGTATAGGTGTGACTTGGGTATAATTTATGCTTGGGAAACCCTGCTATTGACTTGTGGACCTGTGAAACCATACCATGGAATACTAGAATACCATGCTAATGTTAGCACAGGGTAATAACTACAGACGTTCTCAGGCAGTAAGAAGGAATGGAAGTAACAACAAAAGCTGAAGGCAAGCACTAGGCTTCAAGGGCTAGGACTGATGTTTGTGGCCTGTGATTCTCCCTTGGCCTTATTCTTCCTAATCTCGAGGAGAAGCACCGAGCAGCTAAGCAGCAGCATCAGCCTGTTCCCATTCCAGATTTTTGGAATTTCAATAGCCTTTTTTTCATTTTTTCTTTCTCTTTCAATTGAAGCTGACATGAAAACTGATGTTATAAAATTCTCAGGAACCTGTGGGTCTCCTGTGTATGTCATGAGGATCATTACAATAGATAGGAGATTTCTCCGCAGCTCTTTAATAAATAGCCCCAGCACTTTTTTTGTCATTTCAGCTGGGATGATTGAGGGGATTAAAGAGTCACGTGCCTCAACTTTTCAAGGGGTCTCTGTGTGATGTAGTACTCTCATCTTTTGATGCTATGAAGGTGCTGGTAAACTGCTGTCTAGCCGTACCCCCACTTTCTAGAGTAGACTTTTTGGACACTGAATCTCCTAAGTTTGGTATCTTTCACAATCTGAAAAGACTGACAATTTCACTAACCTTTAAACCCTGGTTCTCTTTTAACAATTCTTCCTTTAATTTATTTTATCTCTCCTCACATTTTACTACATTACATAGCTGCAAGAAGAAACCAGTCTTCACCTTCAGCACTTAATTTGGAAATCTGCTCAGCTAAATATTCAGCGATAGTCTATCATCTGCAAGTTTTGATTTAACAATAAAGAAGAACAAAATTCAGCTATGTTTTCTGGAACTGTGCAGCGAGGTCCCCATTTCTTCCACTGTCCAACATAATTTTTTTTTTCATTTTTTCTTTAGCCTTCACAAGCAGAGATGTTGGCATCCATATTTCTGCTAACAAATGGTTTTTTATGACTTAAGTATTATCTAAGAAAACATTTTTCTTTCATAAAATGTAGGTTTTCCTTATTGCCTTCACCAGCAGTCATTAACATTCATATTTCTATTAAATAGAAATATGTTTAGATTTGTTTCTATGTTTCTATTAAATAGAAAACTGTCTTTGTTAAAGACAGTCTAGAGGGTTTTTTTTTTTGTTTGTTTGTTTTTGTTTTTGGCCGGGGTTGGGTTTGAACCCACCACCTCTGTCATATGGGGCTGGCAGAAGAGTTTTAAAATATTGCTCCTCAAAATTGTTCTACCTCATCCAACGCCTATGACAATAGCACAGGAATTTCTATATTTTTATGTTTTTTTTTTTTTTAAATAGCAGCACCCTATTTACAGGTATTATCATGTTTATTCATTTTAATTCAGTAATATGTTGTCAATTTAGTGGCTTAAAAATAATATATTTTTATCATCTTACAGTCACCACTACTATTTCACACTAGCTTTTTATGACTTTATTTTTAGAGTACTGAACAAGTGTTCTTCTAATGACTCTTCTTGCCTTTGCGTTTTTTTCTACCTCCTCCACTGCCACCTACAAGGAGAGCAACAGCAGCTGCTGAACAGTGTTAATAGCTATTGCATTCACATAAGATGTGAGGCACCTTTCTGAGTGTTTCATGAAGATCTTTCAATTTGTGCCAATGGGCTTAGATGGCAGATAATATTCATAATCTACTTTACCATTGAAGGAATTGAGGAAAGAGTGATGAGGTCATTTGCCCAAGATGTTTTACTAGTTTCCTGAAAAAAAATAATTGTTTTCCTAAGACATAATGTTCACCCAGAAACTCAAACATTATTATTGTTTCCTGTCAAAATGAAGTTAAACTTATGCTTGATAGTGGCCAAATGTTGGTTGGTAGACTCAGCACAAGTCATGGGTAATGGCTAGTTTTTAAACAATCTTGATAACTTTTTCACTTGTGCAATTTTGTGTATTATATTTCTTACCTTGGAAAATATTCCTTTAGCTTTTTCTCTCCTTCAGTCTGCATTTTAGATGGGTCATGGAGTCCCATCTCCTCCATGACCTGTTTTAATAATTTAATTATTAAATATCATAATGATCACTACTGGTACAATTTACTTGACAAATGCTTATAAGAATTTCTCACTTGGGGGCATATAGTGTAGGAGGTTTAATTCTTCTTTGTACTTTGTATAAATGTTACAGGTCTATTATTTTTCTAAACTCTTACACATATTTACTAAGGATTAAGATAGTGGTCCACTTAGTAAATGTTAAGTAACCATTTGGGGTTGTTGTGTGTGTATGTGTGTGTGTGTCCACGTGCTTGTAAATAAGAGTCAAAGAACTTGTTACCCGATACCAAACAAAAAATATGAGATTGAAGTTCTACAGTCCTAAATAGTTATTGTAGTCATTTATCATTTTTGATAGAAGACAAATAATGAATTGTTATAAGAATGTTGTAAATTGAATGTGGCTGTCCCGGTCCCGAGCCTTATTTTCTCCATCACAGAGCTTTGCTGATCGTTTCTTCCATAACAGTACACATTTCAGTCCAGCACAAAGGGTATCAACAGGGAAACAATTTTTTTTTATTGCAAAAGAGAAAAATCATTTATATTAATCTTCCACAGACTATAACATGAAATTTTATTCAGTGCCCTTTAGAGCATTGATTCTCTAATCATGGCCTTGACCTTTCACGAAAGGTTTTCTGCATTCACCAATAGCTGACATAATTCCATCAATGTCTAAGGGTGATTTAAGAAAGAAATTAAATTACATATGCAGAGCCAGCAAGCTGATAGATGTTAGCGTCCAAAGTAAGGGTCTAAACTTTTGTTCTTTAAATGGAAAAAAAAAACTCAGGATAAATCTCAATTCAAAACATCATTTATTGTATCCTTTTTCATTTTATTTTATTTATTTATTTTTTGAGACAGAGCCTCAAGCTGTCCCCCTGGGTAGAGTGCCATGGCATCACAGCTCACATCAACCTCCAACTCCTGGACTCACGCGAGTCTCCTGCCTCAGCCTCCCAAGTAGCTGGGACCATAGGCGCCCACCACAAGGCCTGGCTATTTTTTGGTTGCAACCATCATTGTTGTTTTGGTGGGCCCAGGCTGGATTTGAACCCACCACCTTAGGTGTATGTGGCTGGTGCCTTAGCCGCTTGAGCCACAGGGGCCAAGCCTATTGTATCCTTGACATGTGGGAAAGACTTACATGAGATAAGAGATATGGACAATTGAGATTTTTTTTTCCCCAAAGAACTCACATTTTATGGGAGACATAAATGTTTACAAAGGTATTTAAAACATATTAAAAATGTATTATAGTGTTTTAAGTACCACAATACGAACAAATATTGTAAGTACCCTAGTAAGGGAAAGGAAAGAGATGAAAATGGGGTCATTTAAAAATAAGTTTAATAAAGGGTGGTTTATGAAAATGTGGGCAGGATGTAGAGATAGGGCAAAGGTGGCACCACATTGTTACTGTCTTTGGCTTGACGAGGCAGGGGAAAGAGGTGGTCAGGAAATTAGAGAGATAGAGGAGAAAATTTAAGAGTTTTTCTTTTGGTGTAAGTGACACAGACAAATTACAGTGAGGGTGCTGGAAGAAGAAATACTTCTACAGCTCCGTCATCTTTCCCTCTGTTCTGCCGCTATTCTGCCTTGGCTGATCCCAGTTGGAAGTCAGAGGCGAGAGAGCCTATGCACCTAGATCGGGGCACAGGCCCAGCAGAGGAGGTGCGGGAGCGGATCTGCAGAGCAAGAGGACAGCCCCCAGCACAAATTACGTGAGAGCATCAAAGACCATATGATTGGTTACTGATGGATGATAGGAGAGAAATTACTCTAAACACAACCTTCAAGTTGGACCTCAAAGGATGAACAGTTTTTAACTGGACAAAAGAGAAGGCACCAGAACTTCCTTCATGTAAAAGCAACTGCATGAGAAAAAGCGTTTGAGTGCATACGTCTGTGGAGTATTGGGGGAGTCAGAGTGTTGTGACTGTCAAATTTCAAATGTTTGCATAATAACAACAATAACAACAGGAATCTCAACACCTTCAGTTCTTATAATTGGAAAGATCTTCTCATTGAGGTAAATACATTCGTTCAGTTTTTGAGAAGAGGGGAGCTAACACAATGTCTCAGGTCATTTTTGTAGAAGATTCATTTTCTTCACCTTATCACTCCCTGGGTTTAGAATTATTGGAGACTTTTTCTTTTTTTTTTTTTTTTTTTGGTTTCTACTCCCTGTGGCTATCTCTTTGCATCTGATTTTCTGCATCACCCTCAGTCCTACTTGTTCTGGGGGATGATGGAGGGAAGGGAAAGATAGTTGGAAGGACTCCATGCAGGAAGGGGTATGATGCATAGGAAGCAAGAAGTGGGCAAAGAGAAAAAGAGGATCGGAGAAAAAGGAGGAAGATGAGGAAAGGGAGAGAGAAGGAGAGTAAAGAGGAGGATAGATAGAGAGCTGAGGAAGAAAAAGCAGTGGCAGAAGTGGTGTGGTTTGGGAATAAAACAATCAAAGACTTTGGAGTACGATAAACTTTCAGATCAAAGCAGAAACTACCATTTCCCAACTACCAGCTATTTGGCTTTTAAGAAGTTTTACCTATCAAAGTGGAAAGAATAAGAAGCAACTTTCGGGGTGCTGTGAAAAGTAAATGTGACTTTATTTATGATAGCTTTGATTGCATTAAACGTTATTATTTGCTGCTAGTTTTCCCTCTCCTTTTTTAATACCTCCACATGGAATTATCCATTATGAATTTAGGCCTGACACTGCTGGTGATCTGATATAAAAAGCACTATGGCAGAATTTATAATTTAGTTCAAACATGTTTTGCTCTTTAAGTATAAAGAAATGGGGAAGAAGTTCTAGCATCAAAATCAACAAAGGACCCGTTTGGAATAACAGTTCCTAAGCTATCCACAAGCAGTGATGGAGTTAATACAAAAATCAAATCCAAGGAAAACAGATGCTACTAGTAAAAGGCATACTTTCCTGTCTAGATTGAAATAGAAAAAGAAGGTGATAATTCCCACCTCTTCCTGCTACAGACAAGAAAAAAAGTCACAAAAACTTTAGAAAGAGTGAACTTGGTTACAAATGGAAGCTTGCTATAACAGAGCATTTGATAATATAAAGACTATCACGTGTTTGGTTGGGCATATACAGCCCACGGGGTCAGCAGAAACTATTTTAACCAACTTAGGATCCTTAAGTTCAAAAATAAAGAGAAAAAATGGAAGGATGACTCGTGTTTTCCTAGAACACTTTGTGCTAAAATTCACCTTCTCGATTTGTAAACAGTGAAGAGCGTGGCATCAATAGGCAAGCCCTGATGATTCCTTGGGTGGTATTGTGTAGCTGCTCAGGATATTGCCTTCCAAAAGCACCAAGGGAAAGCGTCGTGGTCCCACTGTGCTCTCTTTCTCTTCACCAGTTAGCTGGATTGTAAGTAGGACACGCTGAATGCGCTGTTATGATCTGACATTTTTTGCAGTTCACCTGACTCACCAAAAATTGATTTTCTAAAGAAAAAGTGTCATTATAAAATAGAGCCATTGCCTCTATTTTGCGAGCTTCTGTTAGGTATTACTTACTAATATTTTGTAATGGATTCTTAGCGTCAAAAGGTTTTTCCTTTTTTATAATAGAAGTATCTCAATTTTGATGTTAATTCCATTTGACTGTAATGCAATAATGTTTAAAAATGGTTAATTCTTAAGTTTTTGCTACAGAGAATAAAATGTTTGAATGTGTTTATAATAGTTATATTTTTAATCAATAGTATTTTAAATATACTATCACATCTTTCAAATTTTGCATAATGAAATACTTTCTTTCTTTTTTGTAGTTTTTGGCTGGGGCTGGATTTGAATCCCCCATCTGTAGTATATGGGGCTGGTGCCCTACTCCCTTGAGCCACAGGTACCACCCCTGATGGAATAATTTTTTATGTGTTGTAAACACCACCCTCCCCTTTGAGAATACAGTCCTGGGTGGCATCACAGCATTTTTGGTCAGTGATGGAGCACGTAATAAAATGGTGGTCCTATAAGATAGTGATACTTTATTTTTACTGTATTTTTTCTATGTTTGAATAGGTTTAGATACACAAATACTTACCACTGTATTCCAATTACCTACAACATTCAGTACAGTAACATATACAGATTTATAGCTTACGAGCAACAACCCACATAGGCTGAGTTTAGTGAGCTATCCAGTCTAGGTAAGTCTAAGTAAGTAAACTATGATGTTTGCACAGTGAGGACATTACCTAACAGAGCTTCGGAGAATATATCCCCATTGTCAAGTGACTCACAACTGTATATGGCCTTGTAATAAATCCACAGATGGGCTATCATTTGAACATTAGACTTTCTTTCATCAAGAAATGAAAGTAAGGTATCTATAATCTTTTGCGCTTAATCACTGAGAAATTGTCTAGACCCAAAAATTCACTTAATTTTTTATTCTTCATGTCCTTGAGCTGGACATGTCCCCATCAGTTAGTGGAGAGTATAATTAAAAAACGTTTGAAGGCAGATCTGATTTTCACTTTATTTTATTGTGTTGGCTTTTTAACACGCTTCATGACCGTGTTCTGTGTCATTTGCAGTTCCCTAAACTTAGTTAGACCTCTGTGGTTTGAGAGAATTCACTGAAGACAATTTACTTTTACTGTGTCAAAAGGACACACAAAAATACAGTCCAGAAGGTCAGTCTTGCCATTTCATGGAGAGTGTTGTTATCCTGGTCAAAGTCTTATTTTAGAAATTAAGTGCTACTTCAGGCATCAGAGATCACTAGATTTTTCTGTGAGCAAAAGAGGGCAATTGCAACCTGTTATTATGGCAGTATGAGTGTCTTCGTCAGTACGAATTTTAACAGTGAGTGACACAAGGCAAAGACCCCAGTGGCAAATGCACGTAAGTGGCTTTGGCTTCACGGTTAGCACTGTCCTAGATAGGACTTGAAAGGAGTAACCCAGATGCGACAGACTGTGACAAACTCTCAAGTCACACAGGCACCTCATTTAATAATTTGAGTCTGTCATTTTGGATGGTCCTTGATGTTTCTTTCATAAGGACCCTCTGATATCCATGTGGCAGATAATCCTTTGAGAATTAGAGTATTAGGATGTAAGCTATTCAGGACCTGGGAAGATGTGCTTGGAAGATGAAATACTTCAAATTTACAAGAATCAGAAGAATCTGGGACTGATAAACAGAGAACAGGTAGGGATCAAGTTTTAAATGAATAAACACCCATGTAAAGAGGAGAGGGCAAAAAAACACCCTAAGAGTTCTGTCCTCCTTTACGGTTTCTGACTTTCTAATGCAGCATTTTAAATTGTACATAATTATTAAAATTGTAATTTAAATAGATTGCAATTTAAAATTGTAAATTGTAATGGAGGCTATGTATTGAAAATATCATTTGTTCCTGAAGAAGAAAAATATGCATTCTTTTGAAAACCTGTTTTGAAGTATTGTCTGTGTCAAATTCTCACTTTACTATTGTTGTTCCCATTTTCTCTTCTCATCCCCCCAAAGAACTCTTCAGATTATTTTCCTCTGGGTTCCTTACTTGGCTAGTCGCCTGCCTTTGGGGTTTTCCAAAATCTAATGCAACTGCTTATTTAAACAATTTGTTTTGAAAAAAATCAAAGTACTTAAAAGCATAATGAATAGCAAAATAAGCCTTGTATATCTATTGTCTGCATGCAAAAGTATGTTTTCTGTTTTGGTTTTTTTACATACTTCACCTATATGTATAGATGCATAACTTAACTGAATCATTTCATAGAACATTACAAAAATGATGGCAATTCATTCCTGAATACTTTAGCAAACCTATGATATTATATCAAATTTAAAAATAGTCTCTGAAAGTTATCCAATAACATGACTAGATTATCTAATAATCTGACAAATCCTAGTCAGATATCCCCAGTAGTCATTAAAAATGTATTTTTGAGAGAAGATGTTAGGCTCCAACAAGACATTACTCATTTAATTTATCATATCTCTTAATCATCCTATTTTTCCCATAAGTATATCTTTTTAAAAGATCAGGTTAGCCATATTTCAGAATGTCCAACATTCTGAATTTACTTATCTTCTGATAATGTCATCTAACTTATTACTCTACATTTTGTCTTTCAGTATTAAAAGTTCTATAAACTCTTGTTATGTTAGTTGCTAATATTTCTACCTTAAACTTTCAGCCATAATGAAGACAATATTTTTTAAGAAGCACAAACCTGTTATGACATTTTCTCTCATAATAATGACCATAGTCCTTAGAACTATCTGTAGACCCTTCACAATCTGGCTTTAATAAGTAACATTCCGGTAATATTATGTATAATTACTTGGCTCGCAACTCACTACATTTCACTGAAGTATTTAATAGAAAATTGTCATTCTTTTTCCCAAATCAACAAACATTGGTTGGATGGCATTTTTCTGTTCTATCACATTCACGATCCTATTTTAAATATTCTATGCTTTTTTAAAAAAGATGATATGCTTTTTGAAACTTACATTGATTCCCAGTAATTATACTATGTTTTCTAAATAAATGTTCAAACATACCTGCTTCATCTTTAAAGTTTTGCTAAAGACCTCAAGTTTAAATAATTGTTAGCTACCTTTTCTATAGTTTATTCAAACCCTTTTTCCACATTTTATTTTTTGCCTCCATTGGAATATTCATGACATATATGCTGATCTTTAGATCACAGGGAAACCCTTTATTTCCTTAGCCTATCAGAGATACTTGATAATGGTTCAGATTATTTAAATCAATTAAATACAAATGGGATATAATTAAAGCAATTAGGTGCTTTAAAATACTATATTTCTTATCGATTATTGATTTAATTTTCTTTTTAAATGGAGCAGTATTACGTTTGTAAGACAGTAGGAAGAGTTTTTCTTTATTTCTTCTATTGTCCATTGAACGTGTTAGCATCACCAATATTAGTTACTTACAGAAAAAGAACTGTAGGTTATTTATTTAGGCTCTTCAAATACATTTTATAAGCATTTACGTTTTGTCTTTATCTCTTTTTACATTTTTAGCTTCACATACAGATCTTGCTTCATCATATATATCACATCTAACATTAGGGCAAGTCTGATACTGGATTAATCTTGTCCTGTTATCTTCTATTTTTTTAAAGCAAGTATGAAACAAAGTTTATTGAGGAAGAGAAAGAGAGGTTTATAGAGTAAGAAAGCTTACAGAGCAGGACACACTGGCCATAGACAGCAAATGAATGGAACTCCACTGCCAGGGCAAGTAGACAAAGAGCCTGTCTGCTGTTATTTTGTGAATTTTTCATTTCTTTTGGTGGAGCGATATAATGCAGGCTATATCAATAAAGGTCATATAATCATGTTAAAGGGGAGAACATGCATTTCCTTTCATTAAATTATCCTTCCAGATTGCATTAAATTTCTCTTAAATCAAAGTCAGGATTTCTTCTGCTCATTTCAGAACACTTTCTTTTTCTCCTTTCTTTATTTCCCCATCAACATACTTTGGTTGCCCTTATAAAATAATTTTTTTTTTTTGATTCTTTCTCTTTCACTTCAACACATTCATTTAGATACTAATTCAGGTCAGCTTTTTCTTCATAGTGCTTGAATTTAATAAAGGTCATGATGAGTTCTCAATTGCCCGGTGCTACATTCAGTCTCACCCATTTTTATTCACTCCACACTGAACTGTTTATTAAGAATGCTACTAGTAATTTCACTCTTTGCCTCAAAACTATTAATATTTAATTACTTACTGATTCAATTCAGTCTCATTGTGCTACTGTGCATGGTCAGAAATGTAAGTCTTCTTTGTAGAGAGAATCAGTGTCAGCTGAATAAGGCTGTGTTTTCAATAATAAAATCTAGAATACTGGCTGAATTCTTTACCCAACTGAAGATCTACCCAGGGTATTTACATAACTCCTTATACAGCTGGTGTCGACTATATTAGAGCCTCCGTCTCTCAAATTGTCTGTATCTATTTGGCAGTCATAAATTACTTCATCACTGCTATACTGACTGATACACCCAGCATTTGCTTGCTTATTCCTGTCCTGCATGCATCTGACTAGGTGTGGCTATGGGCTAAATGTGTTCCACCACCAATTCATAGATTGAGATCCTAGTCCCCAATGTAGAGGCATTAAGTGGTAGTGGGAACTTTGAAGGTGATTTGATCATAAGGGTGGAGCTTTCAAGAAGGGGATCAGTGTCCTTATTAAAAAAAAAAAAAAAAACATGAGAAAAATCTCTTTCTCCCTGCTCTCAGACATGTGAAGATACAAAGAGAGGATGGCTCCCTGAAAATCAGAAAGCAGGAACTCACCAGAAACCAGATATTCTAGCACCTCGATCTTGGGCTACTCAGCTTCTAGAACTGTGAGAAATAAACTTCTATTGTCTGAGCCACCCATTCTATGGTACTTTTGATATGGAACCCTAAACTGCCTAAGACAGGGACAGTGCCAGGAATCTACTCTGGCAGTCTCTGACCACAAAATTTTCTAGCATGCTCTGTCCTCTGGTTGAGTTGTAGAAGTAGAACTTTTTTTGTTTCCAGTTAGTAATGTGAAAAATGACATCGTTTTTCTGGCTGTGTAATCTTTTTTATGCCCTGAGTTGGCCAAGCATTTCCCTTTCCCTCTTTCCAAAAATGCAAATTTGAACAACATAATTTTGTAACTGTATGATATGACTGCTGTAGTGTTTATGGTAAACATTATGGAAGTTTCTCAAAATAATCAAAATAGAACTACCATATGATCCAGGAATCCCATTTAGGCATTTATCCAAATGAATTGGAATTAGGATCTCGAGGACGTGTCTGCACTCTCATTTTCATTGCAGCACTAATCACTGTAGCCAGGATGTGGAATCAAACTAAATGTCCACGGATTGATTCATGGTTAGAGAAAATGTGGTATATACATATAATACAATTGTCTTCAGCCTTAAAGAATGAAATTCTGCCATTCATCAACATGGATGAACATAGAGGACATTATTCTATGTGAACTAAGTCACACACACATAGACAAATACTAAATTATCTCACTTACATATGGAATCTCAAATAGTCATACTCAGATATGCAGAGAGCTGAATGGTGGCTGCATACTCCTTTTCATATATTCACCAATAAGACTGGGTATGTCTGTTTAGGGGAAACCTGACATTAAAGAAGAAGAGGCCAATCTTTTTTTTTTTTTTTTTTTGTAGAGACAGAGTCTCACTTTATCGCCCTTGATAGAGTGCCGTGACATCACAGCTCACAGCAACCTCCATCTCCTGGGCTTATGCTATTCTCTTGCCTCAGCCTTCCGAGTAGCTGGGACAGTAGGTGCCTGCCACAGTGCCCAGCTATTTTTGTTGTTGTTGTTGCAGTTTGGTGGGGGCTGGGTTTGAACCCGCCAATCTCCGTATATGGGGCTGGGGCCCTACCCACTGAGCCACAGGCGCTGCTCAGAGGCCAATCTTTTCATCCTAGTACTTTCATATGATAGTTAAGAGCAGTTCTCTAAACATTATTTGTCATCAAAAATAGTTATATTTTAGTTAAATGAACCACACATAGTTCATTACAAATTGTGTGACCCGTATTTTTTTCTCAATTAAGTTACTCATCGTCTTTACAAAATATTTAAATATATGAATCAAATAAGTTATTTTTAAGAAGAGAGATGGATGTCCTGTCAGTATTTTAGGCAATCAGGCAGACAGCAAAGCAGCACCCTTACAGAAAGGTACCTGGGCAAAGGCTGCGTGTGCCTCTTGCATCACACATTACAGAGACAAAATGGTTGTTGGAGTAGAACCAACATTAACTGTTGGATAAATTTTTATCCTCAGCCCAGGGAAATGAGATGACATAAAAATCTCCTCCATGAGATAAACATTTTCATCATTAATAGAAAACTCTCACTTTTATGGACATTTCTGGAAACTTTTTAGAGTTTTCAATGTGCTAACAGATAAGTACACTCTGCTTAAAAGCATCTTCAACATTTTTACTGCCTTGTCATTACAGCAAATGTGAATGGTGTCTGCAGTATTAGCAGTGGCCATTTACATAGTGTGGAAGTAGTCCCTTGTCTCTGCCTAATTAGACATGAGTTGTTAGCTCTTTTTATTATTTTTGAAATGGCTCACATTAGTATAGTAGATTTTGCATAATTTATCTAGTTTTAAACATTTGAAAACTCTCTCTGTGCCAGCCAGGGTATTGCCCACTGACAATTTGCTACTGGTCCATTACCATCTCAGGTTAAATTATCTTGCAGAAGGATACATTCATTTGAATCATGAATTTTTCTATGAAGAGAGATTTTTTCATGTTTGAATTATTAATATTTGTATTAAAAACGATATTAAATTTTAACAAACAAAAATAAACATTATTAAAAATGTCCACATTATTGATTTTGTAGGCTTGCCTCATTATTTTAAAAGCCAATTTTATCAGGGATTTCTAGTTTTTTAAGCCACTTTTCCCAATGAATACGCCAAAGATTCAGACTATTTATTATTTCTTTTTAGTACAAGTAAATTGTATCAACGTAGGATTTAATGGTATAAGTGGCATATAAGCCGTCTTTATTTTGTACAATTCCAAAATATTATCATTTTCAAGGGGTGAAAATTGAAACCCTTGAATACTGAAATCATTTCATTTTGCACAGGTCCTTGGTAACTGACCCATGCAAAATAAGGACAATTCCACTATGCCCAATTTTCAATAAACACTGTGATTAGCCTGTAGTCCTGATGGGGCAGTGTTCCTCTGTAAGTCAGTAAGTGGCCACAATCAAATGTTTTCTATTCCTAAGCATTGTAGAGTACTTTTTCACTGATAAACTATCAAAGCGGCTAAAATATTATATTCTTATATACATATATCTAATATTTATAGGGAATACTTTCTATACTTTTCATTACCATTATTTCGAAAATGAAAACTAGACTTACTCGTACTAAGTACTACCTGCTAGTAAAACTTTGAAATATGCTCCTGAAAATTCTCATGCCTTCCAAGCTGTTATTACTCTTGATTAAATCTGAATGCCTAGTTCAAGTGCCTTGGTATCTTGAAGATCAAACACCCCAGTGACACTTGTAGTCCACTCTGATACACCATTTATCATTTATTTACTTGGGTCTCGGATATAGACCCATTCTTTCTTTCAATCAAGGATCTTGATATTTTCCTCCAGTCACTGATTTGAGCTCTTCTTCAGTCCAAACAATGCGCTAGACTATGCGGTCTGACAATTAGGCTCACAAATCCATCCTAGAAAAAAGTACTATGTGTACATAACTCATTGCTAAATATCACTATTTTCATGTTCAAAGTACTTCCCTTGGGAAGTAGCCCATCAATGCCAGCACTTAGACCATTCTTAAAAGCAATTTTGGAGCTCTTTTTCTGGAATACCATCAGAGTTGGTATTGTCTACATGATCTGACAATGAAATTCGTGCATTTGCTACTGGGGGCTCAGATGGGCAGCACTGCACAGTTTCGAAGGGTTTCATAATGTTGGTGTATTGGCGTCTCGCAGCTGTGGCCATGTCTTGTTGAGTGGCATTCAGTATTGTTGTTGCATGTTTTTGTGTGTCATATGACCACAGCTCTGATGGCCATTCCAGAAAAAGAGTTCCAAAATTTCTTTTAAAAGAAGAAATTATACTTTTAAGGGTGTACGAGGCAGTAATATTGGTGCTCAGCTTCCGAAGGGGAGTACTTCAAAGCTGACGATAGTGATATTCAGTCATGAGATATGTAGCCTTTTCTCTAGGATGCATTTGCAAACTTAACTGTCAATCTCATATATGGGGCTGCTAATTAATCAAACTATAACTATTACTTCTTTCCAGAAGCCCAGGACCACTGCACTCTATCAACTAGGGCAGAAAGTGGTCAGAGCTAAGAGGACAATGGTGTCTAGAGTGAAATTGTGCTACATTCCTCCTTATTGGGACTTCAGGTGCAGGCCTAGTTTTGCAACTAAAATAAACCACAGACTTTCTGGTCATGGCCCATTTTTTTCTGTCAGCCTACTATGAAGACCACACACTTCAACGAGAATCCTCTACAGACTATGACGTATATCTGAGAACTGAAGAAGACTAAGGGGGTATCTAGCTATAAATTTAATAAGTTGCTGGTACATAGTAAGTTCTTTAATTTTTTTTTTTAAGGAGTTGGATACTGAAGTCATTAAAAAGTTGTGTAAGTAGGAACTTCATAATTTCACATACTTGCAGTTTAAACTAAAATTTTCAGGCACAGTGTTAAATGAGTAGAAAGAGGGTCATGCTACACTTAGCTCTTCAAAAATACTTTAAAAAAATGGTGATTAGTTTACATTGAGAATGTCATAAACATGAAAGATACAGTTATTGAGATTCCTTTTATGGCTCTTCATAGATGAGAAATCTAAGAAGAGGGACACAGATTTGGCACCCTGATTCTGGTTTTGAAATTTGTCTTAACTTCCTCGTTTGTAAGATGCACATGGTAATAATGGAAGTAGATAAGTAAGGTAAGAAGCGCCAGAAAGGGATAGAATTTGTCTGAACCAATTCTTGGTATGTGAGACTGAGAGAGCTGTCTTTTCCATGCTGTTTGTAGGGTTTTTCTTATTAGTCCCCTTTGGATGACTTTTGATAAGAATTAGACAGAATAGCAATAATGGCACAGGGACATAGATGTGACACCCTGATTGTGGTTTTGAAAAACTAAATCCGAAGGCAGATACTTAAAATTATATGGCCAATTATTTGTGAAGAATATATTATCACTAACATGGGACCAACTTAAAGTAAAATCATAAAACTCCCATTATTGTAAACCTCATGATGGCATCAACAGAGAAGGTTTTACATAAACAAAATGACTGTGTTTGAAATTCACATTTAAGAAATTACAGATTTCCTGAAATTTTAAAGTTTCAATTCTCAGAGTAATGTATTTGATATTTGATACCACTCTATAATGTTAAAATTTGTTTTTAGATACATGTACTCGTTGCCTATTCAAAACGTGCAAATTGAATTTATGTCCTATTAAATTAAGACATTCTAGTGAATATACTTCAACTTTTTTTTTTTAAGGAACTAAAGGTAAAATGATGGTTTAGACCTTTAATGATTGGGTCCCAAGTTTTAGTAATGTACATTTCAGTTTAATTACAAAGATTTGCCTGCTGATTCATTGTGTTATTAATGAGACACCCTCCTATTACTTAAACCTGAGTAACTGCTGCTTTGGGGAAAGGATGAACTACTGGAAATAGGTACTGCGTTTTCCATTAGGATAACTGGAGTTTGGTTTAATTCTACCATCATAATTTAGTTCTTTTTGGTCTTTTGCGAATCACTTAATCTCTGATATGAGATTCCCAATATCAAAAGTAGAGATTGTGTTTAATTTTCAGTTGATTTTTTATTTCTGAAAATATATAATTTTGGTAAACTTTACAAATATGTTTGTATATTATTCACACACTGAACATAATTATTGCTTATATATATTTATACATAAGTACAGACTTCAATAAAAAGACACTCCTCAATGTAAAAAAGAAAATTAAGAAAACAAATGGGAAAATGGACAAAGAAGGAAACCAGGCAAGGCAAGGCAGGAAGCAATCAAAAGTTTAACAAATATATCATAAAATAAATGTTGACTCATTGCAGAGAAATGCAAATGGGAAAAGTAACACGCCAAGATAAAGAAAAATAAATAGAAGCTGCTATTTTCTGGTGAGGGGAGAAAGAAATGAAAGGCGTCGTTTTGGTATTTATGACTTTGATGCTATGATTTTTGATATTGAGTTCAAAGTTCTATACACTGGTTCTTTATTATATATTCGACTTGCTATTGTTTTCTGAGCAGACACATTGGTTACAGCGCCTTGTGAGTTAGAGAAAGCTGCTTTTCTCCTTTGAGGTTGATCGGATGTCAAATTATCTTTTTCTTAAACTTACAATGTTCCTCTCTTATTCAATCCACCATTATCATGTTGCATGAGGGTGTCGTGGGTTTATTTCTGTCAGGATCTTAAGCTTAGAATTTCATTATGCATAACAGACAGGTTCAGAGACAGACTGGGAAGCCACACTTCTGGGGTTCCCATCTTTATGCATGATTTAATACCTGAGAAACTTTGGCCTACTACTAAATCTCTGGGTCTTAACTTCCTCATTTGTAAGATGCGCATGGTAATAATGGAAACCCTCATAGAGTTGCCCTTAGGATGAGATGAGCAAAATCTGACAAATACTGAAAAAGATTTGTATAATTTAAAAGCTGTTAGGAAAACAACTGTTGCTACTGAAAACATTATATAAGTTTACTTACCAAAGGTTCAGAGAAAATTCTGTTCCAACCCCTTAACATTTGTATTTCCAAACTCTACATAATTTTAGATTTAATTAATTAATTTATTATTATTATTATTATTTTTTTATTGAATGGTAACTATGCACATTAATGCACTTCTGGGGTACAGTGTGGGGTTTTCACATGCAATCCGAAATACTTCCATCAAACTGATCAACACAGCCTTCATGTCATTTTCTCAGTTATTGTTTTAAAACGTTCT
>CAUYQV010105689.1:0-10724 GCA_963574575.1 Galagoides demidoff | reverse complement strand
GTCCCAGCTACTTGGGAGGCGGAGGCAGGAGACTCGCTTGAGCCCAGGAGTTGGAGGTTGCTGTGAGCTGTGATGCCATGGCACTCTACCCAGGGGGATAGCTTGAGGCTCCGTCTCAAAAAAAAAAAAAAAAAAAAAATTAAAAAAATTTAAAAAAAAATTAAAAAAAGAATTTACCATTATCTGTGAGAAAATCATAATCATTACGATCAACCCCATTTTACAGAATGAGAGCACTGAGAGCGAGTGACTTTCCCAAAATCACATACCTACACCTGAATCCAGAACTCCTGGAATATCTAACTTTAGATTCTTTCTAATATTCACATCACCTAAACCGGGACCCGTTTTCAGATTTTTTAAAGCAAAGCGTTTATTTAAATAAGGACTTAATTCTGCTCAGAAACTAATAATTAAGTTTTTTAATTTGATCTAACTTGATACTATGCTGATGAACTATACAGTACACTGTACCCAGCCTAACTCCTAAAATCTCGCTAATCACTTTATATTTCGAGTTCCACTGGGATTCTGGGCGGCCGCGGCCCCAGTACGTGCGCTGACAAGAAATGGCTTCCAGGGGCAGCTTGCTCTCCCAAGTTCCTTTCCGAATACCCAGTAACCGTCGCGAGGTCTGAAAATAAATTCAATTCTAAATATCGCTATCCAATCCACTGCTTTCCCGGATCAACCTGAGCCTTTTAACTACACGAGCTTAAATAGCAACTTAGGCTTTACCTGTAAAACGCCAACTCCACAGTGGGAGCTACCAGCCTTTCTTCAATATGGACGCCAAAAAAACGCCTCCGAAGAAGCGTTACGCAAAATTCCTGCCAGTTTCCACTGACAGCTCTATCTGGAACCCAAACTCAAATTTAAAGCGCGGCTGATCAGCCCCGCGAAAGGCAACGGAAGAGTCCGCCCGCGGCCTACACGTCCAGAAGACTCAGTCTCCCCCCTGCCAACTGAGGGACGACGGTCACCTCTGACCTGAGCCGGATCTAGCGCGCCTAACCCGCCCACCCGCCAGCCGCAGACCCGCCCTATCCACCAGCCACCGCCCACCTGTAAAGGCCGCAGCCGCGCTGACCTCAAAACTGCACAGTCGGTCAGGCCGCAACGCCGAACCCGCCCCTTCGGTGGCTCAGAGCCGTAGCTACCCCAACCGCCAGTTCCGGCGCCCGCATTCGTATTAGGACTACGTCGTGGGGCGGGGCCAACGGACGGAAGAAGTGGCGCCAGGAGGGCGGGGTCTCAGCCGGAAGCAGGAGCGTCGGGGTGGTGGGAGAGTTCCCAGACTGTTCCCGCAAGGCTGGCGGAAGCTCAAGTCTAAGTGCTGGGCGGCTTCCACTAGCATCAGGTCAGGCTGGACTCCCGCGTCTGCAAAGTGGGGATGAGGGCATAGGTGTTTCTTGAAGGAACGAGGATCTTGTTGAATTTCTAGAGTAAAAGAAACTTGGAACTAGCTTTTGTTTTTACCAAACTCATACAAGTGATGCTCAGGCTTATCCAAACCTGCATTTACTATTACGGTCCATACAACCTTCTTGGTATATCAAGTGCCAATTAGTTTAATTTTAAATTTTACATATATTTTATATATATATGTGTGTGTGTGTGTGTGTATATATATATATATATTTTTTTTTTTTGACATAGTCTTGCTCTGTTGCCTGGGTTACCATGTCATGGCCAAAGCTCACAGCAACCTCAGACTCCTGGGCTCCAAAGATGCTCCTGCCCCAGGCTCCCGAGTAGCCAGGACCGTAAATGTCCTCTAAAAGGCGAGGCTGATTTTTCTGTTTTTAGTATAGTCTGGCTTTCCCTCAGGTTGGTCTGGAACTCCTGAGCTCAAGCATCCACCTACTCATATGGGCCACCGTACCAGGACGGAGATTAATAAGGTTTTGTTTTTAAAAAAAAATCACCCCAGAGAAGGGTCCTAAAAATTCAGAAGCTGTATCACCATAACACATTGTAAGGTCAGTTTGTTATTCTGTATTTTTGAATAAATTTGGTTGTGAGGAATTTTTTTTTTTTTAGAGACGGAGTGTCACTTTGTTTCCCTTGGTAGAGTGTGGCATCACAGCTCACAGCAACCTCCAACTCCTGGGCCTGGGCAAGTCTCTTATCTCAGCCTCCAGAGTAGCTGGGACTACAGGTGTTAGTGTTCCCCATAGCCCTCTGTTCATTGACACAAAGAAAAGAAACCATAGACGGAATGATTGGCATGAAGGGAGGTTGAGGCTCAATCAGGCACAGCAACCCTTGCCCATCTTTACTGATTATCTTATATCTTATATACTCTAAAACATCCAGTAGGAATTCAATATAGTCAAAAAGAAGTGAAGTAAGATCAGGAAACTGCCATTAAGATTCCAATTCAGTACCATTGTTGCTGAGCACATATACAATTGATCTTGTTTGGGGTTAAACCATAAGGGTGCCAGGTTGTCTGCTCTGTCAGCCCATTTCCCTAAACCAGAACAAGTCATTATAATTTTAATGAGGAGAGAGGAGCAGAGCACAATAGCCCAATGCCCGGACAGGTGTTCCAGCGTCCAGCTGCGACCCAGGCCTAACTCAGGCCTGGCTCTCCTGTTTATTCTTTTATAGGAAGGATTCTGCATTTCTGCAGGCCCAGGCAAGTCCTCGGAGAAAAAGAATTCCATCTCAGAGCCATTTTCCATGGGGAGCATATGAAGCCAAACTGCCGTGTCTGAGCGTGGAGTACTGTACCCCTTCATACAGGTGCCTGCCACAATGCCTGGCTATTTTTTGTTGCAGTATGCCTGGGGCCGGGTTCGAACCTGCTACCCTCTGTAGGTATATGGGGCCGCTGCCCTACTCACTGAGCCACAGGCGCCACCTCGAGGAATGATCTTTTTTAATTGAGGCAAAATTCACAGAACATCAAACACACTATTCTAAAATGTACAATTCAATGTCATTTAAAGCATTAGTGTATTGTGCCACTGATAACTGGAATTTTGTCTTCAGTAGGTTCTTGGTCTCGGTGATTCAAAGAATGAATCTGTGGACCACAGATCAGTGGTAAAACAGTATTTATTTACAACAAAGATTACAAAAACACCAAAGCCCTGGGCAGGGAGAGAAAACCCTAGTCTGGAGAGAAAAGCTCTCTCTGTTTCTGTCTGACTCCCGGCTCTTTGTCCAGGGGTATATATAGTCGCATGGGGCCCTCTGTAGTTACATTCAGTGTGTCTGGGGCCCTCTGTAGTTACATTTAGAGTGTCTGGAGCCCTCTGTAGTTACATATAGGGTGTCTGGGACCCTCTGTAGTTACATTTAGTATGTCTGGGTGACAAATGAATGGCTAATATCCCTCATTCCCAGGCCTAGGAAATTTGCATGAAATTGACCAGGCCTAGGAAATGGGGTTCCCTGTTCAGCCTCAAGTGCAAGGGGAGGGAAACCTAAGGTGCTGGTGTCTCTCCAGCGGTTGTCTGGCCCCTCCAGTTTCTGGAGCCTCCTGAGGGGAGGAGGCAGCCTATCGTCCACCCGGCTGGTTCCTCTGCTTTCTGCCACAGCACCAAGACTGCCAAGGTGGAGGCAGCAGGTCCACTTCTCAGCTTCCCCAAGCTGGCTGGTGTGCCTCCTGTCCTCATGCTACTGCCACCACCACTCCCACCACCCCCACCCCCCACAACTAGTTCCAAGACGTTTTCATCATTTCAAAACCTGAACGCATTAAGCATTTCTTCCCATTCCTTCCTCTCTAGGCCCTTGGCAAATATCAATCAGCTTTCAGACTCTGTCTTAACTCATTCTGGATATCTCATATAAATGGAAATGTGGCCTTTTTGTGTCTCTCTTCTTTAACTTAGCTTAACGTTTTGTAGGTTCACCTTGTAAATATAACATGTTTCAGTACTTCATTCCTCAGTAGATGCCATAATTTTATCTAATCATCCATTGTTGGACATGTAGGTTATTTTCACCTTCAGGCTATTGTGAATAGTGCTGCTACATATGTATAAATATTTGTGTACAGGTATTTGTTTGAGTCCCTGTTTTCAATTCTTTTGAGTATATACATAAGAATGGAATTTGTGCATCTTACAGCAATTCTTTTTTTTTTTTTTTTGTTACAGCAACAGAGTCTCACTTTATGGCCCTTGGTAGAGTGTCACAGCTCACTGCAACCTCCAAACTCCTGGGCTTAGGCGATTCTCTTGCCTCAGCCTCCTGAGTAGCTAGGAATACAAGCACCCACCACAATGCCTGGCTATTTTTTTGTTGCAGTTTGGCTGGGTCAGGTTTGAACCCACGACACTCCGTATATGGGGCTGGTGCCCTACCCACTGAGCCACAGGTGCCGCCCTTTACAGTAATTCTTTATTATAAATATTTGAGAAACTCATAAACTGTTTTCTATAGCAGCTGACCCATTTTACATAACAACATGATTGGGGCATAATTCTAATTTCTGCACATACTCACCAACACCTTTTCTAGTCTTCTGATAATTGCCATCACAAAGTGCTAGGCGGGTTCCACCAGCGTCTGCTCAGGTCAGGCTCCCTCATCTGCAAAGTGGGCGAGAGGGCATAGGTGTTTCTTGAAGGAAGGACGTGAAAATGATACTTGGTCATGGTTTTGGTTTACATCTCTAATGGCTAGTAATGTTGAGCTTCTCTTCATGTCCTTTATGGCCGTTTGTATGTCTTCTTCGGAGAAATCTCTAGTCAAGTCTTTTGACCGACCATTTTTAAATTGTTTGTCTTTTTATTGTTAAAGTTGTAAGTTGTGTATTCTGGATACTGGATATAGCTTTTGTGGATACTTTCTCCCATTCTGAAAGTTGTCTTTTCACTTTCTTGGTAATATTTGTTGGTGTACCAAAGCCTTTAATTTTTATGAAGTCTAATTTATCTATTGTTTTTCTTTTGTTGCTGATGCTTTTTTTTTTTTTTTTTTTGAGACAGATTCTCACTATGTTGCCCTCAGTAGAGTACCATGGTGTCCCAGATCATAGCAACCTCAAACTCTTGGGCTTAAGTGATTCTCTTTGCCTCAGCCTCCCAAGTAGCTGGGGCTACAGGCACCCACCACAATCCTTAGCTATTTTTTCATTGTAGTTCTCATTGTTTGGCAGGCCCAGGCTGGGTTTGAACCCTCTAGCTCCAGTGTATGCGGCTGGCACCATAGCCACTGAGCACAGGTTCCAATCCATTGTTGCTGGCGCTTTTGGTATCACATCTAAGAGTCTGTTGCCAAATCCAAGGTTAGGATTTACCCCCTACCCCCACGTTTTCTCCTTAGAGTGTTACAGTTCTTTCGCTTATATAGAGGTCTTTGATCCATTTGGGGTTAATTTTGTATATGGTATGAGGCAGAGGGTTTCTTCTCATTCTTTTGCATATAGAGATCTGGTTGTCTGTGCCACCTGTCCTGTATCATCATTGCATTTTTTCATGATTTGAAGATCAACTTTTCTACTGCTGCAAAAATATTTTTTAAATGGCACTGGAATTTTGATACACATTGCATTAAATCAGTGTGTCATCATGAAATATTAAGTCTTCAAATATATGGACATGAGCTATCCATTTATTTAGTTCTTTAATTTCTTCCAGAAATATTTTATAGTTTTCAGTTTACAAACCTTTCAACTCCTTAGTTAAATTTATTCCTGGGTACTTTATGTTTTGAATGTTGTCTGAGTCTGCTAAGGCTGCTATAACAAAATACCACGGATTAGGTGGCTTAAACAACAAGAATCTATTTCTCACCATTCTGGAGGCAGCAAAGTCTAAGATCAAGACACTGGCCAGTTTAGTTTCTGATGAGTGTTCGCTTCCTGATTTGTAGATGGCTGCCTTCCTGTTGTGTATTCACATGGCAGAGGTAGGGAGAAGGAGGGAAGGAGAGGGAAAAAAGCTGAGAGAGAAAGAAGCAGTACACTAGCTCTCTAATGTGTCTTTTTATGAGGACAGTAATCCTACTGGATGAGGGCACTACCTTTAGGAGCTCAGTTACCCTTAATTAACTTGTTATAGATTCTGTCTCCAAATATAGTCACACTGGGGATTAGAGCCCCAACCTATGAATTTTGGGGGAGATACAACTTGATCTACAGAATTCTGCCCTTGCCCTCCCCTCAAATTCATGTTCTTATTGAATGTAAAATACATTCACATTATCCACGCAGTTCCAAAGGTCTTAACTTATTCCAACATCAACTCTAAAGTCTAAATTCCAAAGTCTCATCTAAATATCATCTAAATGAGAAATAGATGAGACGAGAAATATGAGTCAACCCAAAGCAAAATTTCTCTACAGCTGTGAACCTGTAAAACCAGACAAGTTATTTGCTTCCTAAATACAATGGGGGAACAGGCATAGGATAGACACTCCCATTCCAGAAAACAAGCAAACAAAATAAAACGAAAAAACCCAGGAAACCAGGAAGGGATAACTAGTCCCAAGCAAGTCCACAATACAGCAAGGCAAATTCCATTAGATTTTAAGGCTCAAGAAAAATCAATTTTGAGTCAACATCCTGCCTTCCAAACCTAGTGGGACAGTAGCCCTGCCTTTTGGGCCCTTGCCAGGTATTGTGCCCCCCACACTTACTCTCAAAGCTCTGCCAGATGATGGCTCTGAATTGTCTTTGAGGTCATTCTTCTCTTTTCTTAAAGAATAGTGCAAGTTTATTCTTAAATACCTCTCTTGTCCTGTCCTGTAGAAACAAAGAAGTCTGAAGGCCTTTTTTTTTTTTTTTAATTTTTGTCCTTTCTACAGCCCCTTAACTTCAAACAGGCATTGTTTATGTTCATATAATTCCATAATTTCTTTATCAAGTGATAGTTGAGCCACACCCTTGATGTTCTTTTTAGAACATGCTTTATCATTTTTTATAATATGAACAGGCTGAGAATTTCCCTAATATTTAAATTATGGCTGCTTTCTGCTTAGTAATTCCTTTTACAATTTATCTCTCTTCTTGCTTTATATTATGAACAGTCAGGTGGATTCAAGCTGCATCTTCAACATTTTGCTTAGTTAAGTATCTAATTTTATCATTCACAAGTTCTATCTTCCACAAAACACTAGAATACAATTTGGCTAAGATTTTTGCCACTTTATAACAAGAGTTGCCTTTCCTCCTCCATTTTCCAATGACCTGTGCTTCATTTCTCCCTATCATGAGAATGGCCCTTAATGTCCATATATCTGCCAACATTCTACTATTGATTATTTATGTGTTCTCTAAGAAGATGAAGAATTTCCTTTCATCTCTCCTTTTTTCATTATGAGTTTTTACCAAAATTATCTTTAGCATCTTCCTTTCTCCGTTTCTCCCTTCCCTTCCCTTTTCTTGTCTTTGTTTCTGTTCTTTTCTTTTTGACCCAGGGTCTTACTCTGTTTCCCAGGACCAGGCTGCAATGCAGTAGTGTCATAACTTGTTGCAACTCCCAAATCCTGTCCTCAAATAATCCACTTGCCTCAGTCTCCTGAGTAGCTGAGAATACTGGCACTTACCACCATACCTGGATAATTTTTCTATTTTTTTGTAGAGATGAGGTCTCACTATGTTGCTTAGGCTGGTCACAAACTCCTGGCCTGAAGTGATCTCCCACCTCTCCCTATCAAAATGTGAGGACTACAGCCATAAGCCACCATTTCCTGTCAGCATTCACATTCCTACCAATAGTTCCTTCATGCACCTCAAAACTTTTTGAGCCTCCACTCATTACCTATTTCAAAAGTCTCCTCCACATTTTCAGGTGTTTATCAAAACAGCACCCCAATTTTGGGTACGAAATCTATCTTGGTCATCTTGAGCTATTATAATAAAACATCACAGACTGGGAAGCTTACACAACAGACATTTATATCTCCCAATCCTAGATTAAGGTGCAGCCAATTTGGTTTCTGGTGAGGGCTCTTTCGTGGCTCATCAGTGGCCCCCTTGTTGCTAAGGTCTCACATGGCAAAGGGAGAGGGAGATGGAACTGGTGTCCCTTTTCATAAGGACACTAATCTGTAAGATCAGAGCCTCATCCTAATGATCCATTTAACCTTAATTACCTCCTTGTATGTCCCAGTTTCAAATACAATGACATTAGGGGGTTTGGCTTTAACACAAGAATTTTAAGGGGACACAATTCAGTTTACAGCAAATGATATTATAAATGGAATTATTTATTAATTTTCTTTCCATATTATTCACTGCATATACACTACTGGTATATAGAAACAATTGATTTTCAAGTCCATTTTCTGTTGCTATAACAGAATACAACAGAGTAATTTATAATGATCTGAAATTTATTGGCTCATGGTTATGGAGACTGAGAAGTTTAAGACTGAAGGGCCAGCATTTGGCAAGGATCTTCTTGGTATATAGTCCCATGGTGGGAGGGCAAGCAGAGGGTGATACAGCAAGAGCTCAAACTTGAAGCCTCAAGCCCTGTTATAATTGGCATTAATCCATACACGAAGGCGGAGACCTCAGGACATAAACAACTCCACTTAGTCCCCACCTCCCAACACCACACTGAGAATTAAGTTTCTGACACATGCTTTTGGAGGGGCACATTCAAACTATAGCAATTGTTGCTCTTATACTCTGAGAATGTGCTGAATTTGCTTACGGGCTCCAGTAGATTTTTTTGTGTGTATGTGTGTGTGTATTCGTTAGGATTTCTACATAGGATTGTGTAATCTATGAGCTGAAGTAGTTTTACCTTTTCCTCCTAATTTGAACACCTTTTATTTCTTTCCCTTGCCAAATTTCTCTGGCTAGAGCCATTCCTGCATTTTAAGGATTTGGTTCATGTGACTGTGGAAGGTGGCAAGCTACAAAATTTTGGGGGCCTTCTGGTAGGTTGGAATCTCAGGCAGGATTTGATGCTGCAGTCTTGAGAGGCACAATTTCTTTTCGAAACCTCAGAGGTTTCTCAGCATTTGCTGTTAATGCCTTCAACTGAATAAATTCCACCAACATTATCAAGAGTAATCTCCTTTACTTAAATACAACCGATTATAAATATTAAACGCATCTATAACATACTTCCTAGAAACATTGAGATTAGTATTTGATTAAATAAGTGGTTACTATATCCTAGCAAAGTTGACACATGTAACTATCACATTCAATGTACTCAACAGAATTACTAGTTCATACAGGTTTTTTAGTTTTTATTTTTCACTTTGTCTATGGATTCAATATGAGTATAGTGTATATCATTGATTTTCACCTGGTATGCTGTCGCACACTGGTATGCTGTGAGATCTTAGCTGTGCTGCATAAATTTTTAAATATCATTAAATTATTTTCAAAAGAATTTCAAAGCATAGTAAGTATATTCTTTTTTTTTTTTTACCCTTTTTATCAATCAACATAATTTAAATGTGCTGTGGAAGTTTAACTACATGAGGTAAAAAAGATTGAAAAACACTGGTGTACACACTTCCTTGCACTGCTGACTTTGTATGTGTCTGTGTAACTTGTTTTGGCGAACATATCCACTAGCTGGGTAACTAGATGAGGTCTTGGAGAAGGGGAGGGCATATGTGTTCTGAGTCCTCTGGCTTTGGGTTCATGTGTATCTGTATATATGTATTTCTGCAGGCAATAGTACAATGACCAACCTGAAAGGGCATCTACTAGCCAAACAAGGGACAGTTGGAGCAACAAGGAGAATCAAAAATATCTTTGACTGAAATGAACATTTGACTTCAAATGTTAATTTGAAACATATCAAATAAAAAACATGAGTTTTGATGCTTCAAAAACAAAAATCCTTTGGCTGAATGCAAAGGCAGTAGGTGTGATCCCACCGATTACCTTCCCTCCACCCATCTTCCCCCCCCTTCCCTCCCTCACCTCTTTCCCCTTATTCTTGGGCTATAATTAGGTTATAGTTTTCATAAGAAAGCTATAAATTGGTTTCATAGTAGGACTGAGTACATTGGATACTTTTTCTTACATTCTTGAGATACTTTGCTAAGAAGAGTATGTTCCAGCTCCATCCATGTAAACATGAAAGAGGTAAAGTCTCCATCTTTTTTAAGGCTGCATAATATTCCATGGTGTACATATACCACAATTTATTAATCCATTCGTGGGTTGATGGGCACTTGGGTTTCTTCTATGACTTAGCAATTTTGAATTGGGCTGCAGTAAACATTCTGGTGCAAATATCTTTATTATAAAGTGATTTTTGGTCTTGGAGACAAGACTCTTAATTACCACAGTTTTATTTCCACTCACTGAAAGACATTTGTTGAGCCTATTTCTCAGTGCTTGGGTGTGTATTTTTTTTTAAATCCTTACATCCCTATGAGTTGTTAAGCAGCAATATCTAACAGTAATCAAGACCCTCTCCTTGACCAAACTTTAGTCAGGCTCCTTAAAGGCCTTTTCTCAATTGGACCTTGACTTTGGCCACCCTCTTTGCCTTCCTTGTGCAGCCCAGTTTTAGCAAGAATACTGTTAAATGAGGAGACTCTTCCATCTTGTGTATCTGACTGATACAGGACAAGTGGTGCCCCAGCCAGCTTGGCCGAGCTGAGGTGAGAACCTGTGGCCTCTGCCCTGGCAGTGTTGGTGCAGTGGCAGCCAGCAGAGGAACCAGCGGGCTAGAAGGTAGGCACGGGGGGGGGGGGGGGGGGGGGGGGGGCCCCGGGGGGCCAGGGTAGCAGGGGCCCAAACAAAACGGGGGGGAAAACCCCCACCAAAGGTGGGACAC
>CAUYQV010105688.1:0-34888 GCA_963574575.1 Galagoides demidoff | reverse complement strand
GTGGTCCCAGCTACTTGGGAGGCGGAGGCAGGAGACTCGCTTGAGCCCAGGAGTTGGAGGTTGCTGTGAGCTGTGATGCCATGGCACTCTACCCAGGGGGATAGCTTGAGGCTCCGTCTCAAAAAAAAAAAAAAAAAAAAGTAGGGAAACTAGCCTGGGTGTTGTGGTGGGCACCTATTGTCAGAGCTAGTTGGGAGGCTGAGGCAGCAGGATCACTTAAGCTTAGGAGTTTGAGGTTGCTGTGAGCTGTGACACCAGGACACTCTACCCAGGGTAACAGAGTAAGATTCTTTCTTAAAAAAAAAGATACCCAGTGAACCTGCTCCTTAACTCACTGCCGACAACTGGGGCCCAGTCTCAGAGGCTGGAAGAGCAGGCCTGGCTCCGAGAGGCGGGAGGCCGGGATGCTTATATTATCCACCGACCCCATCCATCCCTCCCAGGCTGCTTCACTTCCCTGCATTTCTGGCCTGCCCTGGGCATTGGTCACTCACGAACAGACACACAAGACACAATTCTGCAGTGCACACATAGAATCCTCTGCTGGTGCCCTTGGAGCCGACCTGGGGGTGATACAACACGATGATGCCAATCACAAAAGGACTGTGTCCCTTTGTGATTGGCATCATCGCGTCCTCACCCCCTCCTCGCACCCAGCCAACACCGTCCAGAAAACAAAGGAAAATCTTTCTGGTGTCCTGGTGGTGATACGGCAGCAAGAGCAGCTCTCTCTACACCCTCAGCTCCCCCTCCATCTTCCGACTTGACCCCTGCAACCGTGAGACGATCTTCCCATGGAGCTGCAGGCTCACTTTCTTCCTCCCAAGGCTGGGTTTTCTGCAGTCACCCCAGGAGTCCTTCCCTAGCCCCAGAAGTTCTTCCCCAGTGCCTCTGCCAGGGGCAGCAGCCTCCATCCTCTGGGCCACGCCCCTCAGCTTTCCACCTCTACTAGAACATGAACGCAAATGATGACAAGTCTTCTCTACCTCATCGAAAGAGACTCTGGTGCGGTGTCTAAGAGGCACTGATGAAGCTGATGAGAAAACTTCAGTAACGGGGTGCCAATTTCCAGTTACTCCAGGGTAGTCTGAATGCCGTGGGGAGGCTGGCCAGAAGGGCACTGTGGGAACAGTCAGGTGCAGAGGAAGCTGGAGGCCTGGCCTGGCCCTGAGACACCCACATGCATGCTGTGATAGGACATGGGGGTCTGCAGCCTCAGACTCCTCCCCAGTCAGCCCAGCCTCCCCCAGAGGCCAGAGCCCCGAGGGGGAGAGAGACGCCTGGAGCCCTCTGTGCCAGGGCCTCAGAGCCTTGCATCACAGCTATCCAGGTAGCCCTGAGGCCTCTTTTCCAGCAAGAGGGAAGCCACTTTGTGAAATGGGGGCTAATCCCTGCCTGCGTGTCATCCGAGGCTATTAGGTAGATATGAGGAATTCACGAGTGGGAAGATAAGCTTGCAAATAGAAGCACAAGTAAGGAATGAGCATTTTAGGCCGGGGACAGTGGCTCAAGCCTGCAACCAACACTGTGGGAGGCCGAGGCAGGTGGATCACTTGATCACTTGAGCTCAGGAGTTTGGGACCAGCCTAAGTAAGAACCAGACCCCATCTCTACCAAAAATAGAAAAACTAGTCAGTCATGGGGGTTCGGTGCCTGTTGTCCCAGCTACTCAGGAGGCTGAGGCAGGGGGATCATTTGAGCCCAGGAGTTTGAGGTTGCTGTGTGCTGTGATGACACCACAGCACTTACCCAGGGTGACAGAGTGAGACTCTGTCTCACACAGAAAAAAAGGAATGCATGGTTGTAGGTGCCGCTTCTTATCGGCCAGCCCTTCAAAGGGAATTCACAGGGGCACCGGCTAGAGGATGGTCCCTAGAAAAGGAAAGACGGGGCACACAGAAGCTTGTGCAAGTCAGTAACTACAAATAGACACCCCTACCTGCCCCTGGGACTCGCCTGGCACCCTGGCCACCCCTGAAGGGGATTCCTCTGCCCCCCCCGGGGGGCTGTGCAGGGCTGCAGTGCCCACCTGCGGGTCAGGGGTGAGGTCAGGGGCAGGGCGAGAGGAGGACGTGCCCTTCTCCTGTCCTGCACTGTATCATGTCTGCAAATAAATGGAATAATTCAGTTTCCAGGACTCTTAACCTTTTCACTTGGCATAAATTGTGATCACCCAAATAAATACAGGGAAATCACATTAAAAACATATATATACGGAGCTCATCTATCCAAGGCATTTTCCGACTCTGACAAATACCTGTGTCTAACCGAGAGAGAAAGGGGGAAAAAGGCTCAATTCAAACGACCTGCACATCCGTTTCTGTCTCTGCCAGCTCTGGGCAGGGGTGTCTTGATTCTTAATGGCCCTAATGACCTAACAGTCCCACCTCAGACAGGTCAAAGGTCAAAGAAACCATTTTTTCCTCCGTTCCAAAGTGGCAGAGAGAGGGTGAGATGTATGAGCCGATCGTAATGTGGTGCCAGGAATGTTTGAGCAATAATCAATTGCAAATTATGTCTTATCAAGTTAAGAGTCAAATGGACGGGGTTGTGGCTGAATATTTTATCAAAGCAATTTAATAAGAATGCAAATGACTGAGGAACCTTTAAAGAGAGGTTTTAGGTACCCCGAAGAGCTGCATTGCACAAACCCCTTCCTCTATTTAGAAAGAGCCGGGAGTGGGACACGCTTCCGAAAGAGTCCACTCTGGGCGGTGGCACCCCCTCGGGGCCCTATCCCCCAGTCAGGGCCTCCATCCCCCTCCTAGGATCCCATGCACAGAGACGTGTGACCCTGTGTTCCCGGGGAATGAGGGCCATTGCCGTCCTTTGCGTACAGTGCTTCTGCTGAGACTGTGACCTGCCATTCATCTCGGCCTGCTTGCCAGGGTTATGGGGAGGTCAAGCCTCCCAAGAGTGTGGCGGGGAAGGCAGGCCAGGGCCCAGGTCGGGGACAGGGACAGTTTGGCTCCCAGCCCTTCAGAGCTGCTGCTTCCTCCGAGTGCGTCTCTGCAGATGCTGTTACAGGCAGGGCTCTCATCTTTCTGGGAGCAGAGCAGAAATATTGCTGCAGAATGCCATTCACTGACACGGCACAGTCCTCAGTGGCACTGGAGTCACATTTGAAATGCTGTGCTGAGGTGGAAACGGCAGGTGAGGGGCCCCCAGAGCAGGCTCCAGCTTTGTCCCCCTGCCTGGGTCATGACTGCTTGTGTTCACAGACAACAGAAAAGGAAGGAGAGAAGAAAGAAGGAAAGGAAGGGAGGAAGGGAAGGAGGGAGGGAGGGAAGGCAGAAAGGGGCAAGGGGGGCAGGGGAAGGGAGGGAGAATAGACAGAAGGAAGGAAGAAGGAAGGAAGGGATTGAGGGAGGGAGGGAGGAAGGGGATGGGGTGGGAGAATGGACGGAAGGAAGGAAGGGAGAAAGGGAGGGAGGACAGAAAGGGGCAAGGGGGCTAGTGGAAGGGAGGGAGAATGGACGGAAGGAAGGAGGAGGGAAGAGAGGAAGGAAGGGAGGAGCGGAGTGAAGGAGGGAGACAGGCCAGGCTGGCCTGTGGTACATTACAGTTCACACAGGGCTTTCACTTCTACTAACCCTGCGGCTCACAGCAGTGCCCCAGAGAAGAGTGTGGCACCAAGCTTATCCCCCTGTCACAGGTGAGATGACTGGGACCCGAGGACGTGAAGGGGCCTCCCCAAGGTCACTGAGTAATGGAGGTGGGTCTAGAACCACACGGAGCCAGGCCAGCACTGATGAGTGTGAAGGCGCCATACACATCCAGAAGACGTAGAAAGGAACGTTCCCAAGAGCGGAGGACGGATGGCATCGGGAGGGCCAGCTGTGACACAGGCCGCTGATGGTCCCTTGTGGGCTGTCACGGCTTTTGCACCAGTACTGCATTCAGGGGTCTGCCTGGCCCTGGTCAGGATGGCAAGAGGGGACGGAGTCACCTTCAGCCCGCGGCTGGAGTGAGGGGCCACTTGGTGACCAGCCCAAAGGTCAGCTGACCCCAGGACAGGAAGCGATTTGGCAGCAGTCTCTGGCTCTAGAATCAAGTGCTCACCTCTGCTGCTCTTTGCAGCCAGCACAGCGTTCAGGGAGCTTGTGCCCAGGTGAGGGAGACAGAGCAGTCGCCCCCCGCTCTCTGCCTCCTGGGACTGCTCTGAGGATTCACCTCAATATCCTTGGAAAGCTCGGCAGAGAACCCGGCCCTGGGCTCTCACTGTTAGATTATTTTCAGCTCTCTCGTGGCCTCTCAAACAGCCCTGGGGTGGCAGGTGAGTGAGGTGGGAGGTCCTGGGGTCCCACTCTGCAATGGCCTCTGTTCTTCCCTGCACAAATGGAGCCCACCCCCTGCTGAGGATGGGGAGACAGCCAGGGAATCCCATCCGAGACTGTGCTGGATATATTCCCAGCCAGGATGGGCTGGTCCACAAGCCTACCTTCCCTTTCAGGGATGGTCATTCTCAGGATCAAAGAAGTCATCAGGGGAATCTGGTCTTGCTGAGATTGCCCTTCACAGAGTCACTCTCTTCATAGCCCCACTGACCCTGTGCACCTGCCTGGGCCCTGCCTGGAACCCAGGGGGTGGAGGGGCACCTTTTGGAGCTTTAATTACGCCTGATCTCAGCGTCTGTTGGGTGATCACTCATCTTTCTCTAAGCCCCCATTTTTCCCAGAGCATTTTCTTGATGTTATTAGAGCTGTCTATAAAATATGAATCCCAATTCCATGATAGTCATAAAAGCCATAAAATTCTATGCCTGCCATGAAAATATTACATGATTTATTTTTGTGTGAAGTACATATTAAATCTCAGTCCTGGTATAGGAGCCCGGCTCTTCAACATCACAAACTTTTAATAACACACACTTTGCCTTAAATTGCTATTATCTCAAGTTTCTGTCTTCATTTTACAATAGCCCTCATTTCAAAAATTGGGTCAGAAAATAGCCCTTCTTTATAGGTTAGGGTTGGTATTCACCATCACTTAAACTTTCCCCACCTTTTTATGGTGTTTGTTTTTGTTTTCTGTCTGACATGGTTTGTGGGTTTGATTTGTTTTACGTCGAGTGCCTTTGGAGAAATACCAGGTGATTAAGCAAAACTTCCAGGATGAGTCTGATACCATTATCCGGGGTCATGAGGTGGGTCTGAATAAATCCACACGACAGAACACGGGGCTGGACTAGAGGCGGAAGCAGGGAGATCCGCCTGGGAGGGAGGAGGCGAGGCAGATATTCAGAATCTCTCTCTCTTTTTCCCAACGCCCATGAATCAATTCATAAGAATTTACCAAGTTTCCCGTGTCTGCCAATCAGTTAGACCCTGACGTGGGCTCCTTAGAAAGAAAAGATTCACACACGCGAACCAGCCAGAGAACAGTGTAAGGCAGGGCCAGACTGTGTAGCTCACGGTGCGCGTGCTGGAGGGTGACCAGGATGGAGAGCAAGGATGGGGTTTGCTCTGCCACGGAAGACTGGAGCTGGCCCCCGGATGACCAGGGGAACTTAGAGAGGCAGCTGAGAAGACAGGACGGTGCTGGGCAGAGGGGCCTGGGCTCATGGAGGAGAGGGGAAGACTAGAGGGAGGGAGGGAGAAAGGAGAGTGCTGGGACCAGGCACCACCCCGAACCCCATCTCGCCATGTGCCTGCTTTTCTGCCCAAAGACCCCACACAGCATTTCAAACAAACTCAAGGGTGCAGAGAAGATTGATTTTTTCAGCCTGGACGATATATGTGACATTTGGAATGAGTTGAAACTGATCTAAGAGATTTTTATTTCAAAAGCTATCTGATATATTGTGTCGATGGGGTGTTTCACACACCTCGTCAGAGTTCAAAGACAGCAGCCTGGAGAACGGGGCTCCCAAGGTGGAGAGCAGATGTGTACAGCTGCAGGGGGAGGGGGTCCTGGCCCCCTCAGACTGGGCCCACCTACTACCCGACACACAACAGGGACAAAGCCACGTGTCTGGTCCAGGCAGCCCTCGGGTCTGTGGCATCTTGGCTCGGGTACCACAGTTCCCTGACCCCTTCTCTCGGCTCCTGGGCCCTTCCCAAGGCATCTATGGGGCTAGGAATCACTCACCCGGTCGCTGGCTGCTTCAACAAGGTCACTGATGGGAAATTGCCACCGCCAGTTGTTCTGATACTGTTGGGGACACACCCATCTACCACCCCCAAGCACACAAGCCCAGTAAAAGCATCTCGTTAGGGAGGACAAGCCCAGGAGGCAGATATGAGGGTGAAGGGAGCTGAGACAAAGAGGCTGCATCATCCAGCTGGTCACTCTGACCACCACCGATGTTTTAATCTTCTGGAACTGACATCTGAGGAATCTGAAAAAGCCACGTCTCAAGATCATCCGTCATCGGGGTGTGGGGGTAGATGATAAAAGTGGAAGAAATAACTTGAAATGAGTGGTCAAAGACTTTCCCCATAGGACAGTAAGACCTCCACTCCTCTGGGCTGTGCAAAAGTGGGCGCTGGCTGAGTGCCAAGGCATTGCACAACTCGTAATAAACACAGAGTCGCTGGAGGAGAGGTTAGAGATGATGTCAGCTGCACCTGTGTGAAGTCGGGGACCTCCCCTCCCCTCCTGCAGCGCCGGCCACTGGGGCAGCAGCCAAGCTGACAGGGTCATGCAAGGGGTCCAAAGTCATCCCTTGGGGCTGGACGGCCCGGCCTGCACCCATTCACCACCCAACCCAGTTGTTAATGGCTATGAGTACACGTCACCCTCTCCCGTCAGATCCCTCCACCTTGTGGGTTCCAGTGGAGACCCCTTCTCCCCAGGGTCATCACGCCTTGCAAAGGGCATCACAGCCACTGTGGGTTAAGAACAGGGGCAGCTTTCAGAGTCCCCAGCCCTGTACTTCAGGAAACAGGCAAGCAACATAGCACCTACCTACCGTCGCCTGGAACAGAGAAAGAGTCTCCAGGAAGCTGCCTGGCCCTGGATGGCCGCCTTTCTGGAATGCAATCAGATTCCTTCTCCTAAACACAACCAACGAGCCTTCTTTTGACATGAAAACATCTGCCAAAACGATCCCATAGATTAAATAAATAGTAATTCTAATATTAGTCTTAAAAAGCACACAACAATCAAATAACATTTTTTTGCATTACAGTGGATTTGGGGGTTCTTTGCCAAATTAGATAAATGCCACCACCTCATTTAAAATACAGTAGAACCTCCGTAGCTGACCACTTCCTTAAATTGACTTCACTGGCACAGACTGGATGTGCACCACAGGTACATATGGTTCCTCATGTTGACCACCTCTGGATGTTGACCAGTTTGTTACAATCTCTTGGATGGTCAACTTATAGAGTTTCTACTGTAATAAAAATAAGAACATGAAATCAGTACTCCGGGAGGCTGAAGCAGGTGGATTCCTCGAGTTCAAGAGTTCAAGACCATACTGAGACAAGAGCAAGACCTCACCTCTACTAAAAATAGAAAAACTAGCTGGATGTTTTGGTGGGTACCCATAGTCCTAGCTACTTGGGAGGCTGAGGCAGGAGGATCACTTGAACCTGAATTTGAGGTTGCTGTGAGTTATGAGGACACACTCTACACAGAGTTAAAGAGTGATACTCTTTATCAAAAAAAAAAAAAAAGGAGAAAGAGAAGGAGAAAAAGAAGGAGGAGGAGGAAGAAGGAGAACGTTAAAATAGTTGGAGGGACTCTGAGATTGGCGTAGAAACGGACACTCTCCCAGTCTGATGTTTTCCAAAGAGCCTTTCTTGAGTAAGTGGCAGTTGGAAGGACAAAAGGCAGGAGGGAAGGCATCTGGAAAAACATTAAGAGTTTTGTGAAAGAAAATCAATCAAGGAAGATACGCAAACCTGATTAGGAAAAGAAAAAATATATGTTGTAATATAGAGAGCAGCCGTGAATGGGTGGCTGGTTCCTACGAGATTAAAGAAAATAACCCGAGGTGAGGGCTTCCTTCTCCTCCCTCTCTGCACTCAGCATCACCCACCTGGAAGCTTCCTCCCCCGGCTTCAAGCAATTTGCTGAGAAAGAATATTTTTGCTGCTAAATGATCTTGCTCCCCAGTGGTTCCTGCAGCCACAGCCTCCGAAACAAAGGACCTCGCTGGAGAACGGATGGATCTCAGCCTCTGCGTGCAAGAGGCCCTCGTGCGGGGCCTGCGCCACACCCTGCTGTCTGCTCTTGGGGCTTTTGAAAAGGTCCTGGTTATAACATTAAAAGTCAAGGCAAGAATAAAGGTTCCAGGTCTCCTGTGAGACCCTCACTTGCAGAGGAAGCCTCTTGGTTCCAGCAGGGGGAGGGAATTTCTAGGTTAAAGTATCTCCGGGCTCAGCTTTGAAGCGTCAGTCAACAAGGCGGCCAGTGCCAGGCCCAGAAGACAGGGCAGGGTGGAGGTTTAGAATAAAGCTGTGACTTGTGAATAGTTCTCAGCCCCGAAGAGCAGGAGGTTGGGGGGCATGACATTCCCCTGGCACCAGGCCTTCACTCCAAGGTTATCAAAGAGAGCTCAGGCGCTAGACAAAGTGTGCCTGATCAGATGACCTCTGCCATTCCAGGAGCCACCTGCTTCGTGATTCCGAATGGCCACAGGACGGGGCGGTGGCAGGTGGCACTCGAGCTTCAGATAACCCTGAGCTCTGCTGATGGGTACTTCACTGTCTCTGCTTTGGGGAGAACAGACCTCCCTGACTCTTTTGCTACACAGTTTATTATTTTGATATAGAAATTCAAAGAACAGTATGAACAGATGTAGGAAATTAACAAAGGCCATCTGACAAGTGCATCTGCCTTGGTTCAACTGAAAAAAAAAACAATACCCCTCTCTTCTTTATTTCTTTTTTATACTCCTTACTGTGGGTATAGGAAGTCATCTGACTGTCCTGGATAACTTGTTTATTTCTAAACATATCTGTTTGTTCCCACACTGATGCCCCTGCCTCCTGGGGGTCTGGTTACTAATGGCTGAGAAGACCACCCTTGTTCTCAGCACCGGTTTCCCGGTTGGTGCCCTGCAGTGTTGAAATAGACACGGAAGTCAAACTCCCGCCTCTCACCAACGCAGTAAATGAAGTGCACATTGAAAGATTATATTTTGTATTTATCATAGCCAGATTTTGCATTTATGTCTTTCCCCTTTTTAAATAGGAATAAAGATCTCATACCCGTTTTCTAATTTGTTAGCTAGTATTTCTTACAGGGCGAGAGTTCTGTCTAATCACAACTCATTAAAATCGCGTATTATTCACAATAACCCACCGCTGAAGACTCATCATGTGGGCAAGAAGGAATAAAAAGTGTTTTTAAAATGAAACTTCATTTTAAGCATCTCTCTTTGGAGACAGTCCAACGTGTTAAAGAAAGGAGAGGGATATACCTAATAAAATACCTTGGCAAAGAAAATTCGCCTCAACAACAACAACAGCAGAAATGAAAGAAAAAGTATCCAGGGCAGCTGAAATATTTCACGGACACGAAGTCAGAACTCAGCGGGCCGAGCTCACGTTCAACTGTTGCCCTAATGAAGAAAGATAAGGAAAAGAATCAGGCCCGGAATCCACCTCGTCCGTCTCTTATTTTTAATCACGATTCCTCTTCATCCTCCTATGATAACTCACAGGTATCTTGTTAGCAGCTCTCTGCCTCCCTCGGTTCCGGGCAGAGCTGATGTTCAGATCATTATTATACGCACAAAGAGGGAACAGAGGAGCATTTGTGATTCTCGCGACTGTCACCCCCACCCACAGCAGGCCATCGGAATGGAGGTTATAAATACCCAGTTTGCTGAGTGAGATGATCCTGGCATCAGCTACGTGGCGTTTCCCACATGTTTAGACTGAAAGAAGACATTTGTTTGGCCTGCTATATGCTTCTGTGTACTTTTTTAATGCAATAAAATTGACAGATGACTCCCTTTTTTGCAACAGGTTTGGAGAAAGAAAACGTGGTGGCCTCACCCCTCCCCTTTCTTCCTTGATGGCTGTTTAGACAGCAGTCTTAAAAAAATCGCTAGTCGCCAAAATCCCTCATGCCCATTTCATATTGGGTTGATTCATATTAAATTCATGACAACAGAAAAGCAACTTGAGGCACTTTTGGAAATGACCGCTCTTTAGAGCGCCTCTCCTTCCTCCGGGCGCGGTGGGCCCAGCGCCATAAAGCGGCCTGCTGTCTTGTGTCATGAAAAGAAACAGCTTTGCCTGGGAATGCCATTACTGTGTAATGAGGCATGCAGCAAAATATACCTTCAGCAGCCACTTGATGAAGGCTTGCTGACACACCAGACCAGACAGAAATGTTTTTTTGTATGTTCTTCCCCATTTTGTCCATCAATCACATCATTAGTCAAAGCAGACAAGCCTGTCAGCCAGGCCCAGATGCGGAGTGGCAGACGACCAGCGGACAGGTGCCGCAGCTCCCCCAAAACGAAATCTTGAAATGAGAAAGGAGCCAAGACCTTGTTTCACGGGCTAGAATGTCAATGAGAGAGAAAGAAGGAAACACACACACACACACACACACACACAAAGAAAGGAGTTCAGAGACGGACTTTGAGGAGTTGACCAGCCCGGCGCCCCCGTATTGCCGGAATGAGCCGGAACCAGCAGGAACAGGCACTCAATTTGGGAGCGGTTCAAGGGATCAAGAACGAAATCCATTTTGTTTCTTGTGGTCAGTGAAGTATTCAAAGGCGACATTCAAAAACAGTAAGTAAATGAAACTTCCTTTGTGACCCTCTCCTATATCCCAAATGTATAACATTAGATTGGGTGGCCCAGATGCCCAGGGTGGCCCATACTCCTGGGAGCTATCTACCCATCTGGGAAATCGCCCATTCCTGGGGAGATAACCCACCCCTCTGGTGGGAGCTGCCCCTCCCCTCCCCCAGGTCCTGGAGTTTCTTCCTTTCCGGAATCATTTTTGACACGCTTTCTCTCTGGAACTTGACAGGTTAAAGAAATCAACGCTACGGACCGAGATCTTCGATGGTTAATTTCTAGCTTTTCAAGCAAGCCCCCAAACAAATATGTGTAACGAGCTGACTGCTGAGTGACCCCCCCCGTTACCACAAAGAACTAGCTCACTCATCGGGCCCCTACCTCCAGTCTGGCCATCTCAGCAGCAACGTCCGAGGTCATAATTTGTGACATTCCAGCAGACTTGGGGGCTTTCTGAGCGTGCTCCAGGTTATTGCGTTTTGCTTCCCGTTTTGTAAATAGACTTATTTGTAGGACAGTTTCAGATTTACAGAAAAATCACCAAGATAGCGCAGAGTCTCATCCCCGGTGCTTCCCATCATTAAGACCTTAAATTTGTAGAATATATTTGTTATAATTAACAAGCCCCTATCGATAGGTCATCATTAACTGAAGCCCATCCCTTATTCAGTTTTTCTCGGTTTTACCTAATGTCCTTCTTCTGTCCCGGGACCCCATCTTTGGGGATCCCACATTACACTGAGTTTTCCGGTCACCTTCTCTGCTGTAATCCCTCAGACTTTCTGGGCTGTTAATGACCATGATGGTTTAGAGGTTCTCCCAGGGCCATTTTGGGTGCATCATTTGTTTTTTATCTTGTATTCACACATACATATCCATTTTTAGAAAATACACGTGTGTGTGAATGCACATCTTTTACACTTCAATAAATAATAGCACTCAAAAGTGGGGAGGGCCAGGGAGAGGGAAGGACGAGAAGGGACCCTCGAAAGGTCAGAAGTCTTCAGACAGCACCAGGGAGAAGGTTCCGACACTCCCATCTTTTCCGGACTTGACCTTTCCGAAGATACGCTGAGCGGGAAGGGGCGAGACCTGATAGATTCAAACCCACACTTCTACCTTTAACTGAGAATTAAATCTGCAGAGATTTCCTCTGGGGGTTCCAAAAGGAAAGCAAGCCTGTCGTTAATCTCACCGGTCATGAGACACCACCATGGCCTGATTCCGTTTATCTGGGGAGCAGCTGTGGAGACATCAGGTTGGGATGACACAGAGATGGGGACCCGAGAGGACCAGGGCCGTGGCCCAGCTGGAAGTCTACATGCACCAGCGTCCCAGGACCCAGACAGGTGCTGGTGGGAATTCAGCCTCTGAAGATGCCCTCGGGTCCCTTCTCCTTCCTCTGCCTTTCCTTAATTCTTTCCTCTTGCCTTTCTCCTCACTTTCCACCAAGCTCAGAGGCATCGGTGAAGAGACCATCGGGCCGAATGTGTGCTCACACCTTGGGTCATGAAGAAAGACCATTCACTTCTTCCCCTGTCTCGGTATCTTACCTGGAGTAGGAACACTGACTCAAAGGACCACCAACCACCAAGACACCAAAACACACAGCGACTTGGTGCCTGGCACAGCCTCCGAGAGCCCGAATGACATGCGCAGGGTTGTCAAATCACACTTCCCATCTCGTCCTCACAGGCACCCCGCATTTTCCAGCTTGCACACAGGTTTTACGAGCCTGCCTTTCACCCAGAAGGTCTACAGAAATAAAACCAATGAATCTAATATTATGTTCAACTTGGATCCACTGACATTTACTCTTGGACGGACAAGTGGAAAGCTCTGTTTGCACTGTAGGAATTTTCAGGTCTGATGTGCGCTGTATCAGCCATCCGTCCGTAGGTTTTTCAGAGGGCCTACTAGGTACTGGTCACATGGACAGACTGGTCCCTGCCCTTTAGGGAGTTTTAATGGTTGGACAAACAGGACGGGCTGCATCCTTCCTCCTCGTGACCATCCATCAGATTAGATGGCGCCCCCGGCTCAGTGAGGGACAATCCTGAGGACAGATCAGGCTATGAAGGTTCTTTTTCTGAGAGTTCAGCAGAAGAAGACAGAGCACCTAAATCAAGTCTCTACAACTTCCAGGCAGAAGGATGAGCAGGGTCGGGGCTGAATTGGGCTTCAGAATGCAAAGAGGATGAGAGAGAGAGAGAAAGACAGACAGAGCAAAAGGCTGGAGTAAGAAAAGATCAGGAAGGTGGCCTTAGGGAACAGGTGTCCAGACGCCTTACTGGACCCCCTGGATTCCTGTTTCCAGTCCTATGGCATCCCCGGCCCACCCTCGGTTCCTGGGAAGGACCTCTGTAGCCGCCCAGCTGATCCCCGCCCTTGCTCAAGCCACCTTGGTGAGGAGGTACATTTTGTGTGTCCAAAATGCCCCTTACCAGGACCACACATACCAACTGGACCTCAAATACAGAAATATTCTCTATATCAGAGGAGGGAGAAATAGTTGTGGAAGGAGATAGTTACACAGTCGCCACAGAGTTTTTAATTGTCAGAAAGAAAGACTCAGACAATCATCAGAGAAGAACAATGGTGTCACACTGAGGCACTAAACAGGAGTGGGACGTAAGCTGGGTAGGGTGAATCTGCTCCTGCCCTAGGGGAAAAAAACAGGTAAAAATGGTATAAAATCAAAGAAGTGATGCAAGAGTTCAGCTTCCTCCACACGACTTAGCAGGTCCCTAACGCCCCCCACCCCATGCGGTGCCCTCCTCAGTGACAGACGAGCCTTATCCCCTGTGCAACATGACTCTCTCTCTCCCTCCGGAAAGAACACACTTTAGAAACAAAAATCTTCCTTTGTGATAGACAATTCCATGAATGACCCTGATAACGTGAAATAACAGAGTTCTGGGAATGACTTTTTGAGGTTTTATTTGGTGAGTTGGTCAGAAGCCTGGGGAAGTCCCCCAGATTGAAATCTTTTTTCCTGCTTTTAGAAATCTCTTCCCATGCCTCTCAGAGGAAAAATCACACTCTCTCAAATCGTCCTGGTCTTCCTTCCCAGGGCCTTGGCCTGGTGCTAGCAGCAGCCCTGGGGACACTAGGAAAATAGCCGTTCCTTAGAGAGCCTTCGAAGGGCACGGTAATGCCAGCACCTTCTGAATACTCACTGCCTGTCGCCTGAATCCCAACCTAGCAGAGTGCACATTTTCAGAAGAGGTCCAGAAATGCTAGGAAATTTGCATGAGCTGCCAAGCGTGCCGGTGGGGGCCCTTGGGTGCAGTTCTCATGTAGGGCTCCAGGCCCTGACCTGCCGTGACAGGTGCGCTGCCCCTGAATGGTCAGGGCCAGAGATGGGCTAAAGTCTCACATCCAAGACCATCTGGAGACGCCTGAGATTCCAGCGTAGCAGCAACTCGATTTGTAAGCCCCTTATTGGCGTCCTTGTGGCCAGGTGTGTTTCCATTTAGGCTGAGAGAGCAGAATGGCCCGTTTCTGTTCTGTAAGTGGGAGAGAAAGTCGGAGGAGGGTTCAGGCGTCTGCCGACATCAGAAACAAGACTCTGCCACGCTGCTGAAGAAAAAGAGAGAGCGAAGTCTCAGAGGTCCCTGAGACCACCCAGCGCTCAAGTACCAAGGCAGGGGTGCAGAGGTCTGGCACACCTGGGAAAAAACAGGTGATGTTTACGGCTTCAGAAAATGAAAGATGCTTCTTGAGGCTTTGGAGAGAAGTCGTGCCTCAGCTCCGTGACCGACACGGGATGCTGAGAGCAGCCAGTGGCACCCAGCTGCTGTCAGCCTGCACTGCTACTGGCCCCGCAGCTGGGACAGGGCTCAAGGCCTCAAGTCCCTGTGAAGCAGGAGGCTCCCCAGGGTGAGGTTCAAGTGCTGCCATTGATCCCTCGGCTGCCGGGAAGCAGCTCCCAGCTGGCTCCCGGGGCACTCTGCCCGCAGTTTGAGGTCACTCCAGCATTGCCCTACAGGGAAGCTGGGCACGTCTACCTCGCAGGGCGTGGTGGTCAAGCAAGGGTGGGACAGTGCTTCCTCACACAGGACCCCGGCAGCTTCTACTTGTTCTCCACCAACACGAAGATGATTTTGTGCCTCCCTGCTTCCCACATGGGGTGCTGAGTACACACCTGTGTGTGTCCCTCGTGCCCGTGAATCCGACTGGGATCACAGGAGCCCAGATGTCCCAGCTACCAACCTGACCTCACACCTTTCCCACCCCCACCTGGAGGCCCTCCAGGCTGGATGGAGACCAGCAGCTGCCCTGGCAGGTCAATAATTAGAAGCCCCTTTAAACTGATAACATTTAAATAGGAAATATAAGTATAAATACTTAAACATTAAATTTAATTCACGCTGTTTTAAATTGCACACGAATTTTATGGACACCCTGTATTTGCTCAGCATTTATTTTTAAAAGATGGGGATAACTGGGTAAAAGTGGTGATGGCTATGTTGTTTTGTAGGACGGAAGCACTCCAGTTTGTACAAAAATCAACACATTGAATCCCATAATGGCATAAATGTATTTATGATCTATGTACAAATGACTGAATAAAAAAAAAAAAGATGGGAATAAGCAATCTGTAGCAATAAAATTGCATACCTTGATTTGTTTTTAAATTTTACCTGCTTATACATCAAGAATTGGTTAAAAATAAATAAATAAACATCACTTAATCACTTAGATACACAGAATAAATGTGTAAGCCCCCGAACCTACCCCATCTCTATTTTCATAGATGCGAGCCCTATAAAACATCTTTCTGGTACGATTTCCTACTTTTTTCTACAAATATGTATCACATAACGATTAGATTTCCCCCTACATGTTAAACATATTATTCTGTCCCTTGATTTTCTCACGTCATTCATTCTAATGATCTTTGGGAACCAACACACAGTATTCTCTTCTGCCTCATACTCCATAGTATGGACATGCCGTAAAATATTATAAAATATTTAAGGTTTTATTTCTAATTTTTTTTCCATTACTGCAAATAAGACTTTGGTGCACAATCTTGTATATAAGTCTTTGAACATTCGTAGAAGCGTTTCTATAGACCAGTATTTTTCAGCCTTTTTTAAACTCACGGCTCACTTGAACCTATAGTTAAACTTCAGTGGCACACTTAAATTATATTGATCAAAGGAGTAAAATAAAAAAAGAATACACTTACCGCACTTTGAACTTCTTTTGGAAAGAATTTGATTAATGATCTTTAAAAATTTTCATGGCACAATTAAAATCCTCTTACCACACACCAGTTGAAAATCAGTGCTATAGATTATAGTTCTGCAATGTCAGTTACTTATTTCAAAGATGTATACATTGTAAGTCAAGATGCCTTTTACTGGACCACCCTTTCAAAAGGGCTAATTGATGGTCCACTGACAGTAGATAGCATGATACATTTTCTTGTATTCTAGCATGCTCAAGATTTATGTCTTTTAAAAATTTTACTGTAGTAATGTTTATATTATAAAGAAATAATCTTGTATGGGGAGAGAGAGAGGAGGGGAGGGGGAGGCTGGGTAGAGGGAGGGTAATTGGTGGGACCACACCTACGGCGCAGCTTACACGGGTACATGTGAAACTTACTAAATGTAGAATATAAATGTCTTAACACAATAACTAAGAAAATGCCATGAAGGCTATGTTAACCAGTTCGATGAAAATATTTCAAATTGTGTATAAAACCAGCACAACGTACCTGATGACTGCATTAGTGTACACAGCTATGATTTAATAATAATAAAAGGAAATAATCTTCTTTTAATTTAGATTTGCCTGATATTAAAAAGTTTAAATGGTTTAAAATATTAAGTATTTGCTATTTGTATTTCCTGTTCTCTGGATTGCCTGATCAGTTTCTTTGTATCTCTTTCTATGGACTTACTTTTATTTTTGTCACTGAGCTTTAAGAGTGTTTTACAACTTTTCTTTTTTTTTTTTTTAGCTGTGGGGTATCGCTCTGTCTTCCAAGCTAGAGTATAGTGGTGTTGTCATAGCTCATTGCAACCTCAAACTTGTGGATAGCACAAGCTATCCTTCTGCCTCAGCCCCCTGCGTAGCTGGGACGACAGGTGTGCACCTCCACACCTGGCTCAATTTGTAGACATGGGGTCTCCCTATGTTGCCAGACTGGTCCAAACTGCTGGCCTCAAATGATCTTCCTGACTCGACCTCTCAAAGTACTGGAATTAAGGAATGAGCCACCGCACCATGTCTATTTACAAACTTTGATATTGTTTGTCATATGTGTTATTGATACTTCTCGGATCTATCCTTTGCCTTTTGTTCAGAAGACTCCTCTTTGTTTCAATGTAGTATGCTCTGAATTCTGTATCTTATTACAGAACACTTTTAACACTCTAAGATTATTTTCTGTCAACAATTCTTATGAACTCCTAATCCACGTCAAAATTCTGTGTTATTAAATAGAGGTCTAATTTTCCAGATGAATAGGCAACCGTCTTCGTTACCCGTTAATTGGTTGATTCTTCTCCTTCCGATTGAGGAAGCCACCTTTGTTGTCAACGAAACTCTCAATTACACGGATCTATTTCTTCCCCCTTTATTCTATCCATCTCTGTCTTTCTTAAGACCCATGGTTTTAACTGATGTAATCTTAGATTGAATGTGGAAATTTATGGGGAGGATTAGTCCTCCCACCTCCCCTGACTCATCTTCTAGTTGACAACTGCTCACGATTCTTTTTTGTTATTAGATCCTAACTGTGTACATCACTAATTCCTCACCATCCTGCTGCAGTCTCTCTTCTTTGTGATTTTACAACCAGCTTTTCACCCTTCTCTAAAAATCTCTTTCTGAGGTTTCAATGGGAGTTATATCAGACACACATCCCGAGCCCCACCCCTCACTGCCTTCATGTCAGATACTCTGGACCGTTTCCTAAAAATAAGCTATCTGAAGGCAAAACCTCGTCTCAGATTTTGCTTCCTGGGAACGCAGTCTCCATCTCTAGATAGGAGAGCGTTGGCTGTTGACTGCACAGTTAAAGATGGGAGATCAACGCTGTTTGCATTGCTGAGTGTTCCTGTCTCTAAGGAAACTTCAGTTACATCTCCTTTATGTCCATCATAAACTTTCATCATTATATTGTCCTAAGCTTCCCACATGTTCTGTTAGCTTTATTTCTAGATGTGACATGCTCTTTGTTGGTATTAAATGGGATGTTTTCGTGATGTAGTTCCCGATTGTTATGAAGAAATGTGATTTTTGTATGTTTATCTTCTATCCAGCTCCCTTCAAACACATTTCCAAGGAATTTATATGGAATTGCCAGGCAGGTAACATATAGCTAAAAAATAGTGGTGGTGAGCGGAGCCTGTGGCTCAAGGAGTAGGGTGCCAGCCTCATATACCAGGGGTGGTGGGTTCGAGCCCAACCCCAGCCAAAACTGCAAAAAAAAAAAAAAAAAAAGTGGTGGTTTTGTGTTTTTCTCATAATCTTTATCTACCTGCTTCATTTCATTCCCACCTTGAGTACCTGGGACTTTAACAAGCACCTGGTCCAGTATCTTCACTTTAAATCAAATGTGTGTGAATTTACCTCATTAATTGGGATTTCTTAACATTTTTATTGGTTTAGGAAGCTTTCTTCATTTCTTACCTTACTATGGACTTTAAAAATAAAAAATGGAAGATTAATTCTATTTAGTGCCTGGTCATACAGTATTTTTATTTTAATCTCTAAATTTTATTAGATGTCTGTAGGTTTAACCATCCTTTAACTTCTAGGATGAACTCAGCTTAGTAAAAGATGACATAAATATATGTTATGTAGAGATTGTGTATCTACACTCATACATGAAAGTTTCAATTTTATGCTACTCTTGTCTTATTTTTTTGTTAGAAGAGAAATTTTACCATTATAGAATGAATTAGGAATCTTTCCACATTTCCCTAGGCTCTGGAATATAAGAATTGTCTGCTTTGTGTGTGTGTGTGTGTTTTTAAGATTTAGTACAACTTACCTGTAAATGGTCCAAGTCTGGTGTCATTTTTTGGAAATTATTTTTACTATTTTTGTAAATTTTTTCTATGAGTTCTGTTCTTCTCAGGTTGTCCACTTAGATCAATTTTGGTGATGTGTATTTACTATAAAAAAATACTAGATTTTAGCTGTGTTTAAGAATGTAGTAATGTTTGCTTAAATTTATGATCTCTGAAGTAATGTTCTCTTTCTCATTTTTAATATTATTTATCTTTGTGTATGCTATTTTTTCTTCATCATAATGATCAGATAGTTTTGCCTTTTCCAAGAACCAAACATTAGAGCTATTTTTATTTCATTAATTTTGGATTTTTTATTATCATCAACTTTGTCTTGGTTTCTTTAGGTTTAAAGTATTATACTATTTTTTAGCTTCTTGGTTAGATGTTCAGTTCATTTAATTTCAATCATGTTGGTTTTCTAGTATATACACTTAAAGTTCTTCTTGTTACCATTTTTTAAACTTGTGTGACTATCATTTTATTGTGAATTCATTACTTTTATTTTGATCTCTTCTTTAACTCAAGGATTATTTTAGAAGTCTGGATTTTCAATGCCGTCTGTCTTCATGATCTAAATGATTTCTGATTTGAAGAATTTATAAAACATTTCTTGGGGATTTAATACATGGTCAATTTTATGAATATTTTACATGACTGAAAATGGTATGAGTTTTCTGTTCAGTATAATTATGTGCATATATACACACATAAATAGTTGAGTATATTAGTGTATCATATTATTGTATTACTTAAATATTCTATAACATTACTTGTTTTTCTTTTCTCTTTTATTTTTTTGCGACAGACTCTCTGTCATACTGGGTAGGGTGCCATGGGTGGTGTCATCATAACTCACAGCAGCTTCTGTTCCTCAAGTGACCCTCTTGCCTCAGCCTCCCGAGCAGGTGGGACTAGAGGTGCCCTCCATGTCACCAGCTAGTATTTTTTCCTATTTTTAATAGCAACGGGGTCTTGCTCTTACTCAAGCTGGTCTCAAACTCCAGAACTAAAGCAATCCACCTGCCTCTCCCAGAATGCTGGGATGACAGGTGTGAGCCACCAAGACCCACCCTTCACTTTTCTTTTAATCTATGTTCTTAGCCTATAGAGTTCTCAGAAAGGTCAGGCAAATGTCTCCCAATAAAACTGAGGCATTTCTTTGATTATATTCTCCCTGCATTTATATTACTTTTTGCTGTGTATGTTTTGAAGCTATGTTGGTGGGTACATAAAAGTTCCTTTTTTTCCCAAAATGAATGTAAACATTTTGTTCAACTTTCTACATTTACCTGGGAGACAGAAAATTGCTTAATGCAGTCTGAGGGGAGACATCACACCAGGAGCAAAAAAAAAAAAAAATGGTGAATGAGGTAAGGGACGGATTACAAAGCCTCTCAGTTCCGTGCTGTGGGTGTGGGGCCTCTCCCCTCTATGTAATGGAGTCATCAAAGGTTTTAATCAAGGCTGTGATAGGTTTCGCTTTTGTTTCAAAATCACCACTCCAGCGGCATTGTGAGAATAACAGCACAGAAAGGTAGACAGACTGACAGCCAGAGAGGAGTCCCAGGGGAGGACAGGAAACAAGGCTCGTGTTTAAGGACAGACTTATAAGCCACCCCTGGCATCCACACAGGCATTTCACAGGGTAACAGATTCTGCACATGAATCGTCCATGGAGATAGAGGCTGTGGGCAAAGGTATTAAGAAACCCCGGCATTCAGGATCGAAAGACTGTCACTGCAAAGCAGATTACGAAACCCCTGGCCTGCAGGGGCAGCTCAGCTTGAAAACACAGAGAAGGTCCAATGTAGCAGACAGGGCCCCAAACAAACCCACATTAGACAAAGTACACCCGGGCACTGCCCCAAGGCAGGCGTCAAACAGGGGGAGCAGCTCGCTATCACACCATGGGGTCTGGATGTGTCCCAGGGGGGCCTTGTCCCACGGGGCTGGGCAAGTCCCCGGGGGGGCCAAGTCATGGGGTTGGATGAGTCTGGGGGTAGGGGGCGAGTCACAGGGTGGCTGCCAGGAAAGAAAGGGCATGACCACAGCAGCTCCAGCCTCCCTGCCCGCCCTCCCTCCTGTGGTGAGGGACAGTATCAGAGTTTGACCATCAAAAGAAGAAATGACCTAAGGCCTGTGTTCCCAGCTATGTGGGAGGCTAAGGCAAGAGAATCGCTTAAGCCCAAGAGTTAGAGGTTGCTGCGAGCTGTGATGCCACAGCACTCTACCCAGGGCGACAGCTTGAGACTCTGTCTCAAAAAACAAAAAAATAAAAAGGAAAAAAAAAAAAGAAAGAAAGAAAAAAGAAACAACCTACTCATTGCTAAGGTTCAATGGAGTAGCTGTCTTCTCAGAGGAATTCTGGTCCCTAGATTCAGGGACAAGATGATCTCCCTCCATCGTTCTGGAATAAAACCTCACCGAGCTGACAGCAGGCTCTTCCCAATTGTACATCTCCAGAGTAGCCTCCTCAGAATCATAGTTAGTTAATACCCACCCACCCCTGCCCCCCCCCAAAAAAGGCGGATGAAAATAAAGCTATATTTCTCTGACAGACGCTAACAAAATATGGAATATTCTGGGGAGAAGGAAGGAAGAAAAACAACAGAATAAATTAGACTCGGGAGTTTCAACGTTGACCTTGAGTTTTCCGTCTGTTTTCAGAACTTGAGGGTCAAGGAACGTCTGTTTCCAATTAATTTTATTCTTTATCATTTTCCTTAAAGAAAAACACGCTTTCAGAATCAAAGGCTTCTCTGTATTTAAAAATAAATAAATAAATGACGAGGGCTAAGAAAAGTGCTACCATTTAAAATTTGTTTTTTGCTTTTTTCCCTCCCCTCTTTTCAGTCACAGAGAAATGTGTAAATTGGTACAAAAAGGTTTAGAGAGAACTGGAAAAAAAAAAAACCTACCATTGTTTTACAGACTAGTTCTCTTTTTCAGAAAAGTTAGGAAACTAGTAATTTTGGAGAGTCAATCATCAAATTGTGTTTAGCAAACTGGTGGAACAAGCAGATGAATATATGAATATATTTTGTTTAAACTGAAAGCATTTTTTTAAATTTGCGAATGCTTTCTTCGTGCCAACGTTTTAAAATAAGGCTATTTCACATCAAGATCTAAATTCCTGTTTTATTTTGAAAGATACAGAAATCTGACAAATGACAATAGACCATAACCTGCAGGTGCTGAGTGTCTGCTCCCTTCACAGGGACACACCTGGAGGGCCGGAACCTCCACCACTCTGGGCCTCGGGGCAGGTGCTGTCTGGCATTAAGTTTGAGTCATGGTTCTACTCAAAAGAAAGTGATATCCAGGTTGTTCTCAACACAGAAAAACAGAAGCTACGTTGTGAAGCCCAAGGGTTTGAAAATACAGTAGTTGGAATACTCTATACCTGGCCAGCTTGACTCACCTAGGTTACCTGCCTGGCCTTGGTCAGCCTGGCTTTTGCGGCCACTTCTGTGCACAACACAGCATTCCCTGGAGCAGCCCCGCCCTCGGCTGAGGCTGAGGGAGGCACTTTCGGGCCTGGGCCTGTGTCTTAATTCCAGGAAGGTCTGCCTCATTTCCCCCTGGGTTCCCAATGCCTGAAAGAGGACAACGGGAGCTTAGATGACAAGGCATCTCCCCCAGTGCATACGCAGAGGGATGCTGGATAGGACGCAATGACCCCAAAATGCTGAAAATGCAAAACTGGGATTGAAGATAAGGGATCCTCCTGGGTCAAAGTGAAGGGGAAAGTTGGGAGCAGTGGCTCATGCCTGTCATCCCAGCACCGTGGGAGGCCAAAGCAGGTGGATCCCTTAATCTGGAGTTCGCGACCAACCTGATCAAGGGCAAGACCCCATTTCTACTAAAATAGAAAAAAAAAAATGAACTGGGTGTCCTGGCAGCTGTAGTCCCAGCTAACCGAGAGGCTGAGGCAAGAGAACGGCTTGAGCCCTGAAGGCTGTAACGCCAAGGCACTCCATCCAGGGTGACAGAGTGAGATTCTGTATCAAAAACAAAAACAAAGTGAAGAGGAAACTAAACAGAAGAGAGGTGCCCTTGGTGCTGACTCCACGGCCACCCCAGGGTGTGGAGCAGGAGCTGGGGAGGGCAGTGGGGCCACTTCAAACAGCAGAAGCTGGAACGCGGTGTGGGCAGGGCCAAGCTCCCTCTGAAGGTTCGAGGGGACAATGGCTCCCGGTTGCTCTGCCAGGTTCTGGGGGCCTGGGGCGTTCCCAGCTTGTAAGTGTGTCACCCTGTCCTTCATCCTTACGAGGAGATGTGTTTTCAAACTCCCTGTGATTTCTGCCACGCGCACCTGCCTTCATGTCCAAATTTCCCCTTCTATAGGGACATCGGTCATATTGGGTTAGAGTCCAACCTAATAACCTCATTTTAAGTTTGTTTCCTCTGTAAAAACCCCATTTCTGAATAAGATCAGAGTTTGAGGAACCGGGGTTAAGACTTCAAACATGCCCCTTTTCTGCAGGACACAGTTCAACCCATTATGGTCATCCCTTTGGAAAATCCCCAAGATGGGAGAGTTTAAAGGCTACTTGGAAACTGAAGATGAGGCCTTCACCTGGTATGAAGGGGAGTTGGAACATGACCCCTGAGACTCGATGAGACCCATAAAGAGCTCATTTACAAGAAAGGCTCTGTGAAAACCTCAGGGACCATGATGGGGAGAGGAGGCAGAAGCTCCATCCCTGGAGCTACTGATGGTCCCAGGTATCACAAGGAGCAAAGGACACAAAACCTCTGGGAGAATGACTCCATCACACAGTCACCTGGGTTTCTCACAAGTGAAATACAGTGACAAGGACAAAGAAGTAGCAGATTGGGCGGCACCTGTAGCACACTGGTTACAGTGCCCACCACAGACACTGAGGGTGGCAGGTTCATACCCAGCCGGGACCAGCAAAAATAAATATCCAGGCATTATGGTGGGTGCCTGTAGTCCCAGCTACTTGGAAAGCTGAGGCAAGAACATCCCTTAAGACCAAGAGTTTGAGGTTGCTGTGAACTGTGACACCATGGCACTCTGCCAAAGGTGACATAGTGAGACTCTGTCTCCAAAAAAAAAGGGTAGCACATTAAGAGAGTCAGCAAAAACCATCAGTGATAAATTAAAGCCCCAAAAGTTAAGGGAATGTTGATTTAAAAGACACTATATATAAAATAAATTTGTTTAAAATGATTTTAAACTGTTAAGACATTAAGAAAAAATAGACTCCTGAAAATAAGGGGAAAGATACTTTGAAAAAAAATTTTTAAAAGAATCAAACAGTGGAACTCAGTGGCTCACACCTGTGACCCCAGCGCTCTGGGAGGCTGAGGCAGTTAGATCACTTCAGCTCAGGAGTTCAAGACCAGCTCAGGAACAAGAGCGAGACCCCGTCTGTACTAAAACTAGAAAAACTAGCCAGGCGTGGTGTTGGGCATCTGTAGTCTCAGCTACTCGGGAGGCTGAGGCAAGAGGATCGCTTGAGCCCAGGAGTTTGAGGTTGCTGTGAGCTATGATGACTCCACAGCGCTCTACCCAGGGTGACAGACTGCAAGTCTATCTCTACATAAATAAACAAATAAAGAAATAAAGAAAAGAATCAAATAGATAAAGTCCCTAAAAAGAGAAAACATAGTCAAATAAAATCCGTGGATGGCTTAAGGAGTAGCTTAAGGTTACAGAATAAAATAAGTGAGTGGGTTAAGACATCGCTTAAGATAAAATGTCAAATATGCCTGTGAACCATAAATAAACTTAAAGTTATATTTCATTATTTCTCATTACCTGTATGTTAATAAGGAAGATAAAGAAAACAATAAACATTAACTCAAAGTGCTCAGTGCTGCTCCGTACAGACCCAAGAGCACAGCCAGGACAGTCAAGGTCAAGGTCACACAGCGACATTACGTAACATCATGTAACATACAGTCCCTATTCACGTGTTCCCATTCGGCCCACATTCCCCCTGGTGGCTTTTGAGTTTTGCAGGATCCAATCCGGGTTCTGACACTGTATCTGTTACTGTCTCTTTGGTCCTATGACATATTCTCTTACCTTTTTTTTTCCCTTCTTACTTCAAAAACCCTGACACTGTTGAAGAATCCGAGCCCATGAAACATCTCTAAGTTTGGGGTTTTTTGATATTTTACCGTGATTAGATTCATGTGCAATGTAAGACAACTTATGAAGACCAGAACTGCCGAAAAGCTTCCTTGAGCTTTACCTGGTGAGTCCACATGGCTGTGGCATCCGTCGTTGGTAAAGGGGCTCACACACACACACACACGGTGGCACAGAGCAAAGGAGTAAATCCGTGGTGTTGCTGGAAATAGAACGTTCCCTGAGAGAGAAAGGAGACACAAATATTAACTAGGGGAATTGAGGGAAATGCCTATGGTTTGTTTTTTTTTTCTTTTGGCCAGGGCTGGGTTTGAACCTGCCACCTCTGGCGTATGGGGCCAGTACCCTACCCTTTTGAGCCATAGGCGCCACCCCCAAAATGCTGATGGTTTTAGGAGTAATTTGGAGGGATTACTGTGAAAGAATTCACGATTTTGTTGAAGAAAGAAAAGAAATAAAAACAGACACACCTTTTTGGTTTAGCCCACTGAAATGCCCTGGAGAAATGAGCACAGCTGGTACCCAGGTCTCAGTTTCCAAACGCCATTCTCCACTACAAGGAAGCAGAGATCTTGGGGAAACGGCTCTGATCTGAGGCAGGAAGGGAGAAGCCGACCTTGGACCAGCTTGTGACATAAAGCAAGGAGGAGCTCACAGCCTAAGGGGATCCCGCCAGCCAGACTGAAGGCAATCTGAGCATTGGGGAGAATGGGGGAGGACGAGGGTTGCAGCATGCTGACAGAGAGACCATTGATACATTTGCAGCAATAGAGTCTTAATTTCTTATCAACACCAGCTAATACTTCTAGAAGTAATGACTGCATTAGAAAATCACCATTTTAAAGCGTGCAGTGGGCCTGTAATACCAGCACTCTGGGAGGCTGAGGCAGGTGGATCCCCTGAGCTGAGGAGTTCAAGACTGGCCTGAGCAAGAGTGAGACCCCATCTCTGCTAAAAGAGAAAAACTAGCCGGGCGCTATGGTGGGCACCTGTAGTCCCAGCTACTTGGGAGGCTGAGGCAGGAGGATCACTTGGGCCCAAGAGTTTGAGCTTGCTGTGAGCTGATTCCATGGCATCTACCCAGGGTGACAGAGTGAGACTTTGCCAAAAAAAGGAAGAAGGAAATCACCATTTTGCAAACACAAATGTGATAATTGACTCAGGCATGGATTTTTCTAAAACAATTGGTCAAAATACAAAGGATGCCAAGAAAACTATACTCATTTTAAGAAAGAAAAAAAAAACTCTATTAAAATAGTAATATCAATATATACCAGTAACAAAAAATGAATCCAAGTCGTGTTCGAGCACCTCTTACTGTTAACAGAAGTCAGATGTGCTTTGAGTACTACAATTTTAATCAATTTTTCCCTTTCTTAAAATGTGTATACTTCGTTTAGGCAGCCTCTATATTATTGGAGAATAAGATATTTACAAGGTGTCCGAGTATCAGCCCTGAGATTACTTATTAATTACAAGTTGCTTCTACAGTGGAAAGACACAGCAGTCACCACTTTAACCAGTGACAAAATTCATGGGATGGGACGGGGCTTCTCAGCCTTTTGGCTGAGGTCAAGTGTAACAATTCATGGCACCAACTGACCTTGATTTCCTCCTGATGCCAGGCCACGAGAAATGCATACTGCCCCTGAGTTATTTCCCTTAGAAAGACACTAACCACTCCCATGTTGATGCAGCCTGGTAAAATTCAGAAGGAAGCAAGGATGATGTATCAGAAAGTAAAGATGGGAGAAGATTCTCCAACTTCTGAGTGGCTCACATTCAGTCCTGGGCATCCAGCTTCCCTCTCATGATTCTCTCCTGAATGGCCAACGGTCAGGCGAATGCTGCTTCCTCTGGAATTTTCCAGTATGCTGCAGTAGGGTCCTGGCTATAGCTGTTATTTAAAGCTGTGATGAAAGGGCTTAGTCCGGCATAAAGGGATTTTATTCGCACCCATAAAGCAGTTCCTGGGCTACCTTGAGTTTTGATGGTGGCACCTGGTCTGACCACAAGAGCTGGGCACTTCATGTCTGTTCACACCCCTGGAGTCTGGAAAAGCAACTCCAGCTTCATCCCAGATATTAGCCACCTCCCGGGGGGCAGGGGCTTGACAACAGGGCCCAGAGCTGCCCCCTCCACCTGCCAATGCTTCCTGCGTCAAATCCCCTGTTCAGCCTGAGTCTACGAGACAAGTGGCTTCCAGAGCTGTCCCTGAGGTCAGGCCAACCTACCACAGCACTGTCCAGCGACTAGCCTTCCTCTCAGTCTTGGGGGGTGGGGGGTGGCTTCTATGCCTTTCTGTTTGTCCTTATTTTACCTTTCATGGGATCTTTTTTGTCAGGTTGTAAAGTATAGCCTCTCTCCCCAGGAGATTCTCTGCTGTGCCTCAGTCCATCTGAACAAATATGTATTTACAACAGGTTCTTTTTTAAAACATGCATTATGTGCCTAATAGACTGAAATGACTCTTTGGGGGAAGTGCGGCATAGATCCCGGCAGTTTTTTGCTGTCTATAACATTCACCTCTTTTATATGGCTATTTATTTTTCTGCTGGTTTGGATGGTGAAAAGGGCCGTGAGGAGGAAAAGCCATATACCCACATATGAACTGCTATATATAAAACCAGGAGATTGGGCTTATAGCACTAATGATCTTTGAGGCTGATATGAATTTGAGCTCTGTGCTGAAAAAGGAAAAAAAAGTAAAGTCAAAGAACTCTTTATCCTGGTTGTGAGTTAACTTTATAAGTTTAAATTTGGGGAGCCAATTCTTGTAACTGAATGATCTTGTTTATGAAGTGAGGTGAAATCCCACTTATATAGGGGAAGCGACAGGGGACCCCTATTATCTCTAGGAACAAAATTCTGGGGACAGGACAACTCCAGAGCTGGTTAATCTACAGTTCAATCAGGTTAAACCTTCATTCTTTCACTTGCCAGAGTTCTAGCTGTCATGAGCCAACCCACTAATGTGCCATGGAGCAGAAGAGATCTTTCTTTATGTATCACTTTAAAAGTAAGGTTTCCTCCTAGGAGAATTCCTTCCACATCTTAATACAGGCCTACGGCTAAGGCAATCGCAGTTAGAAGAATTACAGCCACAGTGATTGGCCCCGATCGGAGGTTATGAAGCTTTAGTTTATGCAGATTATAATATTTACCAATATGTACACTACCAATATTTACCCTACTAGAAATCAAAACCACAAACAAAACTTTAAAAATGTGTTCATTCATTTGAGAAACAAACAAATAAACATGTTGATATAAATAGCATAGAGTTAGGAAAAATAACTATATTTTCCAAAATGAAAAAACGAATCATGGCAGGACTGGCATTCTTTTATATTGTGGTAATTTCCAACGCCTGGTGGATTTCTCATGCCTGCTTTTGCCATCAATCCGCTGTAATCTGTTTTTGGTAGAAGCGTATGAAGAAATTCAGCTATCCAGTTGCAAAAGAGAACGTTTTAAGAGCCTCTTTGGACAACTGCAGAAATTCTTCTATGATAATACACTAAAACTCAGCAAGTGGTAGTTATTTAAGGAGGAGGTATAGCGTGAAATCTGAGGCATATCAAAGAACTGGGTTTTTATTTCGTTACATTAAAATCCATTCTTTATCTACCTTGCTGTCTGAACGGACCTTTGCTCAGACACATTCTATAGCATCACGCATGAGTCATTCAGAAAACACTGGTTCATTGAATTAGGCAAATCTTCCACGGTTGACACCTATTGTTACACAATTTGAAAAATAATATTCAGTAAAGTCTTCACTGGTCTCATCAGGAAATCTTAAGCTATTGGGGAGTTACTAATCTCAGGATGAAAAATACAATAGTTCTAAAAATTATTATTTTTCTTGAAAGCTTAAAGTTTGTCACTGGCAACAAATACTCTTAGACGTTTTCTTTGTTTATTTTTGAAAAAAACACCAGCAGCCCGGCGCCTGTGGCTCAATCGGCTAAGGCGCCAGCCACGTACACCTAAGGTGGCGGGTTCAAATCCCCAGCCCGGGCCCACCAAACAACAATGATGGCTGCAACCAAAAAATGGCCGCGTTGTGGCAGGTGCCTGTGGTCCCAGCTACTTTGGAGGCAGAGGCAGGAGACTCGCTTGAGCCCAGGAGTTGGAGGTTGCTGTGAGCTGTGATGCCATGGCACTCTACCCAGAGGGATAGCTTGAGGCTCCATCTCAAAAAAAAAAAGAAAAAAGAAAAAAGCATCAGCCAAATCTCTCAATTTGAATAACCATAGTCAGATGTTCTATAATGCAAAAATGACATCTTATAAGAAAATCTAACGCGTGCAGAACCCAACTTGAACCACTGCCCTAGAAAAAGACTTTCCTTCGAGATGGACATGTCCATTGTACCTGCGTACACAGCAGAAATACTGTTTCATACTTCCCATTTCTACTCAGAATAATAAAATGACCTGTACTCAAGAGTTAAGACTTCATAAGAATCATAGGTTTTACTGTTTCATCATGATGTCCAAAAAGACTGATACTTTAAATAGTGAGTAGCCAAGATCACCATGTGTGTTAGGACCACTACCTTGAGAGGTGCTGGGTCACTAGCAATTTTACCCATTGTTGCTTTTTTACCTTCCAAGTGAACATCAACACAGAAAAAAAGAAGACGAGGTCTCAGCAGTGTCATGAAAATACTTTTGATTTCAAGGAGTCCCTGTAAGGGTCCCCAGGACCCTGGGGTTCTGTCAATCAGACTTTGAGAACTATTAGTTCCTATCAGGGTTTTTTTTTCTCTGCACCTGGAATAATTTCATTCTACTAAAAATCAGGTTGTGGGGGCTGAGTACCAAAACAGATATGGTCCCTGACTACAGGAAAGCAGCGAGGAACAGCCGATGGGCAGGCAAAAGGGTTTGCCGGAATGCTGCAAGGCGGAGCTCCATATACCACAGAGACAACAAGGAAAGTGTTACCCTCCCAGACTTCCTCTAGAGACCTGAGGGCAGGGCCAGCAGCACCCCCACCACTCAGTCATTCCAGGAGGACTGGGAGCTGGGGAGAAGCCAAGGTCCTGGATTTGATCAACGGCCAGCAGCTCCAGACTGGGTGCCATGCACAGAGATGAGAATGGTAGGACACAATCCCAGCACAAATGGATCTTAAAGCTTACAGAGGCAATCAATCAATCAATCAATCAAATACATTCACTCATTTCTTCTCTCAGGAAATACTTGAACAAGGCCATGAAGACAACAAATGTGAGCAAGACATGGTCTGGCATCTTGAAACTCACCGTCAAGTGAAGGAGATATGTATTTTGGGATATTAGTATGTGTTTAAAATCAAATTGGACTTTTGACGACGACTCTGAAGAAAGAGCAGAGAGGTTCATCACCAGTACACAACTGGCGTCCAGTCTGGGAGGCCAGGGAGATTTTCCCTAAAGAAATGACAATTGGCTGAGTCCTGGGGGATGAACCCAGTGAGAAGTCAGTGGAGAAAGTGTCACAGAAGAGGGATGGCAACTCCCCAGGCACAGAGACGCAGAGGCGGGCTGGAGCTGTCTGAGGAGGAAGAAGGCAGCATCATTACTGGACAACAGAACGGGAGGAGAGAGTGGTCTGAGGTGGAGCTGGGGAGAGGGAGGCCGGACTGGGATCATGAAGAGCCTAATTGGCCAGGGTAAGGAATTGTGGTTTCCCCATTCTTAAGACACTTTACTAAGAAGAATGTGTTTCCCCTCCATCCAGGTAAACACAAAAGATGAGAAGTCTCCATCTTGTCTTATGGCTGAATGGGTACTCCATGGGGTACATATGCCACAGTTTGTTAATCCTTTCATGGGCTGATGGGCACTTGGGTTGAGTCTAGGCCTTGGCAATTGTAAACTGAGGGGCAATAAACAGGCTACTGTCCAATGTACTCAATAATAAAACAAAAACAGTATATATACAATTACACACTCACATGAAAGAAAAAACACAAGCATGCTGGAGGGCGGAGGTGGTGGGAGGAGGGAAGGTCTCACCTAGGGAGGGAAGGTGACAACGGGCGGGTCTCCCCTAATGAGCACAATGTGGGGGTGTCCAGTACGCCCCCAGGGGAAGGGCTCCACTGCAACCGGACTTTACCTTAGAAATGAAAACAATGTCACATAAATACTTGTACCCTCATAGTAATCTGAAGTTTTAAAAAAAGAAGTTTAGTTTTGTCCTAATGAAAATGGGATCCTCTGTCGGATTTAACATTAATATTTAACAGGAGAATAACATGGTAAAATCTGTATTTTCACCATGTTGTTCATTGGCTTTAGCATGGAAAATAGCCAGGAGAGAGGAAGGGTGGCTATGGGAAGTTGTCAGAGGATTACTGGAATCACCTGACTCACAGGAGACAGATACACATGCACCTCACTCTGTCTGCCTTGCTACTAAGGGCCAGCCATGGGTGGGATCAGCCATGGGTGGGGCAGCTGTGGGTGGAGCCAGTCATAGGTGGGCCATCTGTGGGTAGAGCCAGTCCTGGGTGGGGCCAGTTGTGGGTGGGGCCAGTCATGGGTGTGGCCATTCCTGGGTGGGGCTAGCCATGGGTGGGACCAGTTGTGGGTGGAGCCAGTCATAGCTGGGCCATCTGTCAGTAGAGCCAGTCCTGGGTGGGGCCAGTTGTGGGTGTGGCCAGTCATGGGTGGAGCTAGTTGTGGGTATGGCCAGTCATAGGTGGAGCCAGTCCTGGGTGGAGCCAGTCATGAATCAGGGGAGCCTCAGCAAGGTTCAGAAGACCAGGCCAAGTAGCAGGGGCAGGGACGTGGCAGAGCCCAGAGCACCAACCAAGGAAGATGGAGCTAGACACCCACTATTAGGTAATCAGGAGGAAATTCACTCTATCAAGTTCTCTTCTTGTTTAAAGAAATGCAAATCCAACAGAAGAATGAAGTGGTTGGAGAAGAGTCCATAAGGACAGGCTGGTCCTGGAGTTAGCAGGTGCAGGAGGACAGATACATCAAACGTCAGATGTGAGGCTTCAGGTTGAGTCAGGCCACGGAATCACTGACTCAAGTAACGGGTAACTCAATGTCAAGCAAGGGCCAGAAAACCGACTCCAACCTTCCCTCCCCACATAGTGCCTCCTCCTGCAGAGCTGACCTCCCCTCAGGACAGGAGGACGCAGCTGTCCCTTGGTGGAACCATCATCTGCACCGCTGGGCTATGACTTTGTCCCATCGCGCTGGAACCATCGTCTGCAGCAGTTCGGCTGTGATTTTACCCCATTGCCACCGTATTTTCTGTTCATGACTGGAAGCAGGGGTGTCCAGCCTTTTTTCTTTTCTGCTGTACATTGGAAAAATAAGAGTTGTCTTGGGCCACACAGTAAATATACAAACACAAAGGAGAGCTCATTAACAACAACAAAGGTCTGATACCACAGAAAAAGCAAAAACAGTTCTCATGAAATTAGCACGTGGTCCCCGCACAGCCTGCTGGTTGGACACCCCTGATGGTTAGAGCTCTGCTGGGACCCTAGTCACTTAATGAGAGGGGTGACAGGGATGGGCGCTGCGCTCACACCTATGTCCCAGCACTCTGGGAGGCCAAGGTGGGAGGATTCCCTGAGCTCAGGATTTCAAGAGCTGCCTGAACAAAGCAAGATACTCTCTCTACTAAACATCAAAAAACTAGCCAGGCATTGTGGTGGGTGCCTGTAGTCCCAGGTACTTGGGTAGCTGGACAAGTGGATTGCTTGAGACCAAGAGTGTGAGGTTGCTGTGAGCTGTAATGATGCCACTGAGTAAGACTCCCGTCTCAAAAAAAAAGAAAGAAAAGAAAAGCAGGTGGATCTTCTAGGGACGTAATACTGAAACTAGTCAAAACTCTGGTGACATTAGAGAAAAGTTTCTGTGACGACTTAGGATGGGGTGATGATCCTCAAAAATGCTGCAAATTAATCATAATGGACCCCTGGGCAAGTGGGCACCGCAGACGGTGTCAGGCTGCTGGGATTGTGCACAGGGGCTTAGCCACTGTGTGAGGACGAAGCACCTGCAGTTGGCTCCAGGCAGGTGGAAACCCTTCAACAAAGGTGTCCCCGTCCAGGTAACAGTCTCGCCTGAGTCCGCCTGTCCAGGGGGTTTAAAATGCTGCAAATTAATCATAATGGATTATGATTAACCCTGGGCAAGTGGGCACCGCAGACGGTGTCAGGCTGCTGGGATTGTGCACAGGGGCTTAGCCACTGTGTGAGGGCAAAGCACCTGCAGTTGGCTCCGGGCAGGTGGAAACCCTTCAACAAAGGTGTCCCAGTTCAGGTAACAGTCTCACCTGAGTCCGCCTGTCCAGGGGGTTTATCACCTGCCAGGGGGCAGATGATTGATACTGATCTCAGAACCCAGCAGTCCTGCTAGTCTCCCTTTACTCTAAGAAAGAGTGATTTTAAATAATCCCAGAGCCAGGTGATTAGAAAGGCCAGCCCAGCACTGTGGTTCCACCAGGGTGTGGATTAAGCCCTGTTGGAAAGAGGCACTGCGGACATGTTAAACCAAGCTTTAGACCAGGGCTCTCCAACCTGCTCTAGCTCACGGCACATTTGAACCTAGACACTTAAATTACATCGATCAAAGAAACAGTGGAAAAAGAAAAGAATACACTTACTGTGCTTTGGACTTCTTTAGAAAATAATTTGATTAATGGTCTTTAAAAATGTTTGCGGCACACCTAAGAACACCAGCGCGCCGATGCTCAGCAGTTGAAAATCACTGCTTCAGCCCCACTGGCGAGACCCGTGGAAACCATTAAAATATCTCAGGACACAATAAGATGAAGAATAAAATCCGTTCCTGGCAGCAGGGGTTCCCATAGAGACCAAGCCTGTTCATTACAAATAAACCGTACAATTTGCTTACGTTACATCTCCAGTGCATCTTAGCTCAAAAATAAAACTCCTAATAGAATAAAGGCACTGCCTATAAATCTCAACACATCCTGCATTATTAGTAAAACTCTTTAAAATTCATAACTTATTAAGTCATAAACTCTTTTGATGAATAAGACCCCACATACCAAATGGTGAAATACTATGAGGTCTGGTAAAAGAATAAACCTGTTGAATAAATCTGCTATGCGGAAATTTATCTCAATGTTGTATATAATGAAACCCTTCTTAAACAAAACCCTGATAAAACAATAAACCTGCTCAAAGATTAAATTTGCTGCACTCTGGGGCCATATTTCTCACCTGTTTTTGGAGCTGCCAGACAACACAACCTGCTTAACCTCTGTAGTCTTTTCTTTTTTTTTTTTTTACACCATTTTTAGCTGTTCTGTTTCAATCATGTCTATAGCTACAAAATGTAAGGAATTTCCCACAAACACAGCATGGACTGTTAACAAACTATTACCACGGACAGTGTTGGTAGGGACAAAGTTGACCTTCTCCCCAGTTTGGACCCCTCTTTCTCAGCTACCCCACCATGCCTTTATTTTAAAAATCTTTTCTTCATGTCTGGCTAAGCCTTATTTTCTCTAATTAATAAAAGGTCCTGGCTTCCTGCCCCACTGCCAGCCACCCCACTTACCTCCAAAGACAATGGAGAAATGGAAAGCTGGGGAAGAAAGAAAAATGAAAAGCTTAGAGGTGAGGCCTAAAGGTGGGAAGAAGGGCCGAGAATGGAAATAACAAAAGAGACCCCATAAGTTTCTCTTCACAGAACAGTAGAGGGGAGACTAGGAAAGATGGTCATTCAGAAAACTGACCGATAGCAGGGGCTGTACCTATATCCACAGGCGGACGTAAGTCAGGGACAAAGACTAGCCATAGTCCTCCCAGACCTCTTTCCTCCAAAACAGAGAGACTCGTGTCAAGGGAAGGGAAAGTCACAGGTGAATCCCAAAGAGAAATAAAATCTGAGAATGGATTGTAAATTACTTTGTTGTGTTCACCTTCTTTGCCAACCCATTTAGAAAAGTATTAATAAACATTCAAGAAACAGACATCCACATAAGAGCTGAACGTCACAGTGGAATCTTTGGGAA
>CAUYQV010105687.1:0-13325 GCA_963574575.1 Galagoides demidoff | reverse complement strand
CCAAGAGATGAACCCAGCTACTTACCATTATATGATCTTTGACAAGCCAATTAAAAACACTGAGTGGGGAAAGGATTCCCTATTTAACAAATGGTGCTGGGCAAACTGGCTGGCAACCTGCAGAAGACTGAAACTAGGTCCACACCGTTCACTACTAACTAAGATAGACTCACTGGATTAAAGATTTAAACTTAAGACATGCAACTATAAAAATACTAGAAGAAAGTGTAGGGAAAACACTTGAAGAAATCAGCCTGGGTGAAAATTTTATGAGGAGGACCCCCCAGGCAACTGAAGCAACATCAAAAATATACTACTGGGATCTCATCAAATTAAAAAGCTTCTCCACAGCCAAGAACACAGTAAGTAAAGCAAGCAGACAGCCCTCAAAATGGGAGAAGATACTTGCTGGTTATGTCTCTGACAAAGGTTTAATAACCAGAATCCACAGGGAACTCAAACATATTAGCAAGAAGAGAACAAGTGATCCCATCTCAGGGTGGACAAGGGAATTGAAGAGAAACTTCTCTGAAGAAGACAGACACATGGCCTACAGATATATGAAAAAATGCTCATCATCGTTAGTCATCAGAGAAATGCAAATCAAAACTACTTTGAGGTATTATCTAACACCAGCAAGATTAGCCCATATCACAAAATCCCCAAACCACAGATGCTGACGTGGTTGTGGAGAAAAGGGAACACTTCTACACTGCTGGTGGGACTGCAAACTAATACATTCCTTTTGGAAAGATATCTGGAGACCACTTAGAGAACTAAAAATAGACCTGCCATTTGATTCTATAATTTCTCTACTAGATATATATCCAGAAGACCAAAAATCACACTACAATAAAGTATTTGTATCACAATTCCAGCCCAATTCATAATTGCTAGGTCATGGAAGAAGTCCAAGTGCCCACTGATCCACGAATAGATCAATAAATTGTGGTATATGTACACCATGGAATACTATGCAGCCATTAAAAAAGATGGAGACTTTACCTCCTTCATGTTTACATGGATGGAGCTGTAAAATATTCTTCTTTGCAAAGTATCTCAAGAATGGCAGAAAAAGCATCCAGTGTACTCAGCCCTACTATGAAACTAATTTATAGCTTCATAGGAAAGCTATAACCCAATTTTAGCCCAGGAATATGGGGGGGGGAGTGATTGGTGGGATCGTGCCTATGGTTCATCCTATAAGGGTACATGTGAATCTCTAAATGTAGAATATAAATGTCTTAACACAATAACTAAAAAAAAGACATGAAGGCTATGTTAACCAGTTGGATGAAAGTATTTGAAATTGTATATAGAAACAGTACACTGTACCCCATGATAGTATTAACGTATACAGCTATGATTTAATAAAAAAAAAAAAAAGAAAGGAGACAAAGAATTGTTACTAATTATGAAGTAATTTTTTTTTGAGACAGAATCTCAAGCTGTCGCCCTGGGTAGAGTCCTGTGACATCACAGCTCACAGCAACCTCCAACTCCTGGGCTTAAGCGATTCTCTTGCCTTAGCCTCTCAAGTAGCTGGGACTACAGGTGCCCAGCTATTTTTGGTTGTAGTTGTCATTGTTGTTGGGCAGGCCTGGGTTGGTGCCCTAGCCACTTGAGTTATAGGCACCGAGCCAGAAGTCATGACTTTTTAAGAAACTGACACAACAAATTAAATTGGAGAAAAATTATTCTTTATTGAAAAATACCAATAATACTGACAGACTTCAAAAGCAATTCACGCTTCCAGAATACAAAGTACTTAATACATTTTTTTCAAACTTGTTTGCATCTCAAAGTTAGCATTTTTATAAATCAAATTTGATAACCTGACTAAAAATATTTTCCAGCTTTATTATTTAAGGAGCTGCACAACCTTTAAGGTGGGGACCATGAGGCAGGCAGGAGCAGAGGGACAGAATGCACCTGGGACTGCACAGCAGTCTACTGCAACATTTCCCACTACTTTGGTGCTGGAAACAAAAATACCCCACAAGACAGCTGCCCTCCAGTGTCAGAATCTTGTGAAACAGCATATCAAAAGATAGCCAGTTTTTAAAATTCATACACTTTCATTTAAGATTGCTTTTTTAAAGAAAATCTTTAAGAATGCTACTGTATTTAATATCATCCAATTACTCTGAATTTAAAAAAAACTATAATGAAAGAAATGAACTGTTAACCATCAAAATGGTCTTTACTGAGCTGTGATTTTTTTTTTTCTGGATGCAAAAAAAGCTAATACATATGCATGTTTACTTTGAAACCACACAAATTATGTATGTAGGCTCAGATAGTAGCAAAGTTCACTTTTATTACTAATAGCTTAACTGAAACAGCCATCTATTCATTCCACCAGCAGGAATAGCAGCACCAAGATCTTCTAAAATTCTTTATGTATAAAGCTTAAGTCATTATCCAAGTCCCATTCTTTGCATGCTCCAATTCTTGTTATCTTATTTAACATAAAAGCAACAGGATTTGGAGAGTTACTATTTGCTGTATTAAAACAATTACACAGCATCTTGTACTGTCAAAAAGCAAAATACTGTGAATGGCAGCCCATCTTCACAGCTCTAAACTGGAAGCTGCCAAGCATTCGCTGCTCGTGCCAGAGTAACATTGCAGAAACTAAATGGATCATGGCACAATGGATTTCTGAATTCTTTTATCTACCATTGGTCCTGGGGCTTAGTACCTTCCCCATGTAGACTATATCTGCTGATCATTCCAGAAACATCTTTAATGGAGGAAAGGCATCAGGTCATATAACGGGTAATGGCTCTCAGAGCATAAAGAAGTTCCGCTTGCATCCTAGCTTCTATAAGAAGCAGATTAACATGAACCTGAAGATAAAATACAACATCATGTAAGGGTTATAAGCATTCACAATAAGTTTTTCAGTGCCTCTAAAACACATAACTACTTTTCTATGTACCACTGAATTAATTTCTCAAAAGCTATCTTATATTCTTTTCAGATGTTTTGAGCTGTCATTTATATTTAATTACCTCTTAGAGGTTTGTTGTATTTTAGAAAATCTAGATAGTGCTTTATCAGAATGCTAGACTTGCCCTGCCAGATAATTATTCAGTAATTTCTATAAAGGTATTTCAAAGAGACCCAGAGATCTCTACCCATATCCAATTAAAAGAACCTTTACAACAGTCTTCTTCTATGTGGTAACAGTCATGCCAGCACTTCTGAAGATAGACCAATGCACCTGTCCCTGGTTTTTTTTCTTTTTCTCTATCACCATAATGAGGTTCCTATCCAAGGGGTACCTGAGATAGCTGTTCTGGAATGTTCTTCTTTGAGTTGGTGGGGTGATGGAAAGGGTTTGAGAGCCATTAGGTTAGGTGAAAGAGACTAAGAATCACTGCTAAGTTACAGTGTAAACAAGCCAAAATAGGTACATACCTTCTCAGAGTGCTTGAACTGCCTCCAGAAGCTATCATACATTCTTTTGGTAACCTTTTCAGGAGTGCAAACAACAGTCTTGATATAAACTTTAAAGCTACGATCCAATAGCTGGTTAATTTCACCATAATCATAGTCATCATACCTGTTAAAAGGCATAGTGAGAATTATATTTTCAGTATAATAATCTGTTTTCTTCTTAAGTGTCTACATTAGTAGGAAATGCTGTGTTCTTTATGCCTCTTTGTGTAGGCAGCTGTCCCCCAGAATGACATAACTCTACCATTGGGATGGATAAGGGATAAGAAAACAGTACTTATAACACAATTTTCTAGGGCCCAGGACATCATTCCTGAAAGTTGATAGTACTAATACTGTAGCACTGGGCACCAAGTAATACTGCATATTTACAATTATGAATAGGCAAATAACACTGTGAAGAACAAATTCTGAGAACAGAATTCAAGTATTGCTAAAATTAAGAAATTAACAAATTAATCTAGCACATTTGTTACGGGTACTAGTGCATGATGTGTAAAATGTAATTAACCTGTATAAGTAAAAATAGTTAGAAATAAGAAAAAAAGTGGGGTGTGTAGATGGAGAAGAATGTCTATACATGGCCTCACAATGTCTCTGTACTTTGGAGAGCCTGTCCTCCTTTAAGGCAAGAGTTACATGCACAAGTGACTGTTCTAGTCCACCAGGCAATGGATTCCAGATCACACAGGCACTGAAGTCTCTTATTCGGTTTTCAGTGGGAACAGGAGAAGTTCTTGCCAAGCTGGCCTTAAACTTGTTTAAGAGGCTAAAGTCAACAGGTTGGCCACTGATTAGTGGGATATTAGCTTCAAAGTCCGATGTGCCTTAAATGCCAGACTCATTTAGAGTAGATTAAATAGAATTTGTAGGTTTTAACCAGGGTCACTGCTAAAGTGAACAGCAAGAAAAAGCCTGATTTTATAGCTGAAATAGTACAGAAACCCAACATTAAGCTTGAGTGCATGGGTGAGAAGGTGAGAAGATGCAATGGCTGCACTTTCTGTAAACGTATGTACATAGTAACATAGCTGAATACCTAACACTTAAAGACATGAGAGTTCTGAATTTTGATTAAGTATTATGGGAGTAGTTACTCTTCAGAAGGAGCTTGAGAACAGCCAGAGGAGCAAGATAAGGACACTGAGTTTCTAGGAGGTAGAAATATGAGAGTGTCCAGAGATAAAAGGTACAAAGCAAAAATACTAAATTGTGTGGTGACAAACTCTGCCTCTTTTCACCTATGGTCTAGGACCAGCTTGCTTGTCCCTCCCTTCCCTGGAGGCAGCTGTCATTTAACTTTTTTTTTTTTAAGAGAAAAAAGTCTCACTTTGTTGCCCTCAATAGAGTGCTGTGACGTCACAGCTCATAGCAACCTCCAGCTGTTGGGCTTAGGTGATTATTCTCTTGCCTCAGCCTCCTGAGTAGGTGGACTACAGGCACCCCCCCCAACACACACACACAACACCCAGCTATTTTTTTGATGCAGTTTGGCGGGGGCCAGGTTTGAACCCACCACCCTCAGTGTATGGGGCCAGCACCATACTCACTGAGCCACAGGCGCTGCCCCTGTCATCTAACTCTTGTCAAAGTCCCTAACACATTTTCCTGCTTCACTAGGAGGAAAAAATTAAACTGCAGTAAAGAAGTTGAAGTTCTTTGAAGCACAAAAAGCATAAAAATAAGTTATTGGGAAGGGAAAGTTGTGAGTATACATGTGTCTGTGTGTGTATCCAAGCATCTGAATAATTTAGCCCAGAGGAAAACATCTCTTTATAAACACAGGAAAACAGACAAACCTTATTCCAAACATGCAGTGAATATAGTTCCAAATAGCCCGTCTAAGCATTGAGGTATCAACATCTTTGTGCATTGCCATTGTATTATAAGTAAGATTATAAGCAATATGAAATTTTTCATCAATCAACTGTCCCACATCTGGATAAAGGCGATTTACCAAAGAATAGCCATGGTCTTCCCAGCAATAATCCTAAATACAAGGAATAGAACAAATGTGAAAATTACAATGTGGCCATTACAGTTCTGTCTCTAGTTCTGCAGTACAGAGAGATCTTTGGCAGCTGTAACCCAGCGCCTGCCATCCCTTGCTTCCAGCTTCGCTTGCACTCCACACTCTTATGTTTTTCACACTGCAACATACAAAAGGTTATGTTTCATAACTCAGCAAGTTTAAAAACCAATGGAGTTTTTTTCCCTTACACATAAGAGGTCCGATAATTAAGTTTACAATTAAATTAATCCTAGAAAAAGTGCTACATACCTCATTGCTGAATATCACCACAGTTTTGAAAACTCTTTTTTTCTGGGATGGCCGTCAGAGCTGCTGTTGGTGCATAGCTTCCCAGGGGGACTACTTTGAAGGTGACCACAGTGAGATTTAGCAATGAGGTATGCAGCACTTTCTCTAGGAAGAGTTTGCAAACTTAATTGTCTGACCTCGTAGACTACTGGTTTTTAGCTTTACCTCTTTTTTTTTTTTTTTGAGACAGAGCCTCAAGCTAATCCCCTGGGTAGAGTGCCATGGCATCACAGCTCATAGCAACCTCCAACTCCTGGGCTCAAGCGAGTCTCCTGCCTCTGCCTCCCAAGTAGCTAGGACCACAGGTGCCCACCACAACGCCCGGCCATTTTTTGGTTGCAGCCATTATTGTTGTTTGGCGGGCCCGGGCTGGGGATTTGAACCCGTCACCTTAGGTGTACGTGGCTGGCGCCTTAGCCAATTGAGCCACAGGCGCTGAGCCTACCTCTTTTTCTTGTCTTTCCACTCAGCCTCAAGAGGCAACCTATCTCAGGAGTCTTCTCTCCTTTTCCATTGCTATAGCCATTCAGATGGTTTTCAAATTTTGAGAATTTTTAATAAACATTTGATTTTAGTTTCATTAACTGCATCTCCTAAATTAGTTTTCCTACATCACATCTCCTTGCCTCCTTCCTTTCTACCTCAAACAAAACTTAAGCCCCTGCTTCTATGTTGCACCCATATTTATTTTCCTAGAACACCTCTTTGACATTACGTCATCAGTCTAGTCAAAGCCTATAAACCCCATTAAAACTGCTGTGGCATGTAAGTCACACCTCATCAATTTCAAACTAATTTATTACTAATCAGAAGTAGGAATCCTTTCCTTGAAGCTTTTAGTAGCCTAGTTTCTATATGATACATTCTTTCCCTCTCTCCATCAATCAAAGCTCAATTATTGCCTACAGTCTCCTCTACTTACAATGCCCTTATTTTTGATTATCCAAATCCTTACCTCCCTCAAAAAAAAATTTCTAGCCCACATGATATCTTCAATTTCTTTCTTTTTTTTTTTTTTTTTTTGAGACAGAGTCTCACTTTGTCACCTTCAGTAGAGTGCCATGGTGTCACAGCTCACAGCAACCTCAAACTCTTGGGCTCAAGTGATTCTCTTGTCTCAGCCTCTCAAGTAGCCCAGCCTACCATGGCACCTGGACTTTCAATTTCTAATCTACTGTATTTCATGATACAGTCTAACTATCAACTAAAAATATTGTGCTAAGTAAATAATATCTTAGGTTTTTGAGTAAAAAACCACAGCCATCTTTTGATTCTCAAACATTTTTCTAATTCTAGTAAAACAGATGTTATTTAACATTGGACTAAAAAAAAATACTTGGGAAAGTTGGGAATATCATCTTATCTGAATTAAACAGCACTTGACATAGTTCTCAAATCTAGGTGACTCTTCAAGTCAGAATGAGATATTTGTAATTAATCATGTGCATACACACTGCAATTTTACCTGGACACGAAATGTCGGTACGTGCATCCCATGTCTAGAGAAATCTTTATAGCCATAACTAGTATCCTCAAAGTGGCGAGATACATCTCTTGCTGGTGTAACTTCTTCATCATCTGAAATAATAAAGCCATTGAAAGCTTTTTAAAAGCAGGATGCTTGTTAAAATTGCGTTTTCCCATAACAAGTGAAATAGAATTACCCTTTGATAAAGTAACTAGTGTCAACCAAAACAAAGTCTCAAAACTATACACAGAAGTAGCCTACTTGCTAGAATGTACTAAAAGGAGAATCTTATAAACACTCACAGTTGAAATCTCTATGCCATTCATTCTCTCATAAGACTCTCTCTTCCTCCGTGTTCCCACTCCAATTTATAGATATTGGGTTCTACTTAAAAGCATATATTCAAAATATGAACACTTTTGGATAATCTTTTTTTTTTTTGAGACAGAGTCTCACTATGTCACCCTTGGGAGAGTGCCGCAGCATCCCAGCTCAAAGCAACCTCAAACTCTTGGGCTTAAGTGTTTTTCTTGCCTCAGCCTCCCAAGTAGCTGGGACTACAGGCGCCCACCACAATGCCCGGCTTTTTGTTGTTGTTGTTGGAGTTGTCACTTTTGTTTAGCTGACCCGGGTAGGTTCAAAACCACCAGCCTCGGGTATATATGGCTGGTGCCATAACCACTGTGCTATGGGCACTGAGCCAACTTTTGGATAATCTTTAAGATGACAACAACTACTATCAAAATCAGCTATGCTCTAAAATTTGGCATTTAGACTATTTTTGATGAATACTAATGACATAAAATATGATCAAAGAAAGAAACTGGATGAGTCAACATTTTTACAAAGCTTCCTGCACTGCCTCTAAGACTTTTTGGATCATTATCATGTTTGAAAGTTGATGAAATTATACTTTCAAGTAAATACAGTATGATATGACAACTCTACATCTTCAGGCATAGATTAAAAACAAAAATTTTTCCCGGAGGAAAAACAAGAAGATACCTAACCTACATTTAAATGAACTTGATTTTTTCTTTGTTGTTAACATATTGATGACCAGTCATGAGTTTCCCAGTAACATGGATAGTTTCTGTGTAAAATTGTTATTCTACAATGTATTAACATAGCAGCTATTCTCTTACTCATTTCTCCAAGTCTCAGTTCCCCAGTTGTCCCAAATTCAGTCTATTGTATTCCCCCATCCTGCCTCATCACTCAGCTGCTTATAATATAGAATCACTTAGTGCCTCTAACATCTTAAAATGTTGTTGAATAGCAATTTTATACAGAAACTATCCATGTTACCAGGTAACTCATGACCCAGTTAGCAATGTGTTAAGAGCTTTTAACTAGGGTGACCAGACGTCCCGCTTTTGGCAGAACAGTCCCGATTTTTAACAATTTGTCCTGAAGCGTTTTAAAAAGTCCCGATTTTTGGAAAGAATGCACAAATGGGCAGGAGAACAGTTAAGGGAATATACGGTTTTTGGCTGCCATGTGGCTATTTCGCCAGGATATGAGTTTTATATAATTTTTGTTAATTTTATAATGTTAAACTGTAATAATAACAAATAATTGTTGAGAAGTGATTATCGAGAACTGCTTATCAAAGTTTGCATTGTTGTCAGGTCCTGCCCCCTCCCCTCCAATGGTGTCCGGCTTTACCAATGTTAAATTCTGGTCACCTTACTTTTAACCCTCACACTCTTCCACTCTGGAATGTCTCTAAATGTATTCTGACAATAAACTTTTTCTCCTTTAAATTATCTGGTTTATATATTATGTATGTAGTCTGAATATAGATAGAGGTTAAGCATAAAGGATTTAGGTTGTTGGTCATTAATAAATAACCAATAAAAAATTTGTTGGTCATTTCACAAAGCCTAGAATTTTAAAACTGAAAGCAATCTCAAGGCTTCATGAACTGATATTAAAGAAGTGAAAAAAAGGGGGGGCACTCATATTAAGTGACTTACTTAAGTTCACAAAGCTTATTAGCAGTAATTTTAGTACCCAAATCCAAATCAAATGTCTTCCTTCTTAATGTAGTGCTATTTTCACTTATAACTATTTCTTAATTGCCTGCTTCAAAAATTATTTATAAGAAGCCATATCTATGCAATAGCCACTCTAAAGGGAAAGACATATTTGGATTGTGGTTTTAGAACTTAAAATTCTCTAAATAAAAAGTTAGGTTTGCAATAGAAATTACATTGACTATGTAATATTTACTCTTACCTGAAGAGAAGACAAACATACTCTCTCTCTTTTCTATTTCAAAACGTGAAGCCATTTCTTCCTGACTCGCCTCTTCTTCATCTCGACATTCCTGTAACTGTCTCATCTTTTCCATGAGGGCTTCAACCTCAAAGAAGGAATCACTCACCTGAAGAGAAATTACGATATTACATAATGGCAGACGACGAATATTTATGAATTTCCTTTTATTAAGTCTGTCTCATTAAGAATTTGCATCTTTACAGAAAATAGGAAAAACAGATTCTTAAAATCTTAACATACATGAATGAATTGAATTCAGTTAGTTTGGCCTATTAGGTATACAGATACACAGATGTTAAAATATAAGAGAAACATGGTTTTAAGAATACATTCTAATCTTTTTACCTTGTAAAATTAGAAATGATGTCATTACTATTATGGTGTTTTAAAAATTGAAGGTTAACACTACTTGTCAATTTAAAATGGAACTGAATATTTAAAAGTTAACTTCTGCACAATCTATTAAATAAGATACACAAAGGATAAATGGTTTGGCATCAACTGTGTACATTAGGCATACTGTCAATATCTATCATGATTAGTAATCACTTTTATTTATACAGTTTAACAATTAAAAATGAAACATGTCCTTACATGGCTGGAGTTGGCCACCTGACCTCTAGCAAAGTCTGGCAGCTATCACTTGCTGGGATGACTATAGCAATGTCACATCTATCACAGTGACAGGTCTGACAAACAGGGACTGGTTGAGTTGTCCTGACCTGATCAAACCATTTATACTTCTATACCCTGGGACACCTTTACTAATGAAAAGTGGATCAAAGAAATGGAATTTATATTTTATAAAATATAAATATACTGATATATTTATATTTGTATATTAAGAAGTCAGAATCTCAAAACTCAATGTTCAAACACAAAATAAATGTTTCTCCCTTTGTAAATTTCATTTCTCTTGCCAGGAATGTTCTTAGGATGTATCTTACATTTTTTCCCTGGCTTCCACCAATTGATCCTTCAGATACTAGCTTACATGCTTCTAACCATCTGTCCCCTACTTTTTAATGCCCAATTATTCTCACACAGCACCCTGCTCTTGCCTTCAGAGTACCAATCACAACTTATAATTGTTATTTGTATGATATTAATTTAATGCTTGCTTCCTTCCCAGACCAAACCTTCATAAGGGTAGGGGACCTGTCTGTTTAGTTTACTAGTATACATCTAGAGCTTCACAGTACCTAGTCCATAGTACATATTCAGGAAATATTTGTTCCAGAATGACTGTTAGGATAATTCTATATTAAGAGACAATCTATATTGCTTGTGCTTTTATTTTCATATGATCCAAACAGTTATACTAGAAAATCCTATAATGAGCCCATTCTCGAATAATTTCATGATGGAAAGTTCTCTCCTGATATTGAAGATTCTTCTGGTACTACATTTCCATAATTATTCCTGACACAAGGTCAGTAATCAAACAAACAACAAGACTGAAAAGGATTGGGTTGCTTGATAGAATGACTCAAGGTTTAAAAAGAAAAAAAATTAAGGTTTTTGTCAATTCTATCTATCATTATATTAATTTATCTGTTCTTTATACATTTTCCTCTAAGATAGAGTCCAAATTTTAACTATTGTTAGGAAAGATAATAAATTATATTGAAATAGGAGGGAAAGAAAACAAAGCATGTTTACTTTGCTCATTGACTAATCTGCGAAGTTGTTAGCGGCCAATAAAATGAAGGCATTTCAGTTAATATTTTTCACTTTACCATTTGTATCTGAAGAACTGAGCCAGATACAACTTTTTCAGGTGTGTATCTGGTATCAGCTCACTGTCAAGTGCTATCAGTGTGGGATATAAACCTTCTAAAAGTATCCAATGTACCTCAGAATAGGAAGCTTATCTACTACACAAAAAATAAAAAAAAAATCTGTTCTTTTACTATTATCTCTTCGGAAAAGTTTAACTAGAAATGATCAAGTACTTTTTCTTTAACCTTATACCAAATTATTGGAAGAGAGGACAAGAATCCAACTCTCGGTATCCTAGCAACTGATATATTCTCTCTTGGTCCTCACATACCCTCTAATAATTAGTGGCCACTGCAGGCCTATAGCATGAATCCAGGCAGCTCAAAGAAGGGTGAACCCATAGTCTTTGGCATTGACAGCACAGTGCCGGAATCACCTTGGGAAAATGATTTTCTTTCATGTGCTAATTTCACCAATGTAAATGCTGCCTCTTGTTCAACACCTGATAAATGCTAACTAAGCACTACAGGAGGCATTTTACCTCTTTAGAGACATTTCATTTAAACCTCACAATAATTTTGTGTTGTACTTTTATTTAGACATGAAGGAATTGAAACTCAGGTTCAGTAACTTGCTCAAAGTCAAATATGTAAGTTAAAGGCAATTCAACTTACCCAAATCTATTTCAAAGAAATAATACAACTCAGAAAATGTATGCAAAGTATTCACATGGCTGTGATGAGTTTTTGTGATATTTCTTTTGAAGCATAAAATTACAGCAAAGAGGGGATTTTGACTCATAAGGAATTAGAATTTGCTTATAAAAAATTCAACTTTTTTCTGATCTGTTTCAAAGGAATAACAAAATTGAGAAAATATAAAAGCCAGAGAAGACAAAGAATAGAGGTGAAAGCATTTTAACAAATTTACATTCATCTGATATCACTTTCTATATTGGAGCAAAGTTAAACATGAAAAAGAATTTTAAAGGGAGAAACTTTGGCATCAAAGCTGATTAAGTTTTCTAAAAGATGAAAAAATAGTGCAAAAGGAATGAAAAAGATGTGATCAGTACCAGGAGGGTCTCCAACACTAGGCCATGCCATTTTCAGCCCCCCTCATCTCACTGTAATAGCCATTCAATACTAGCTGACCCTGATAGGGTAGATCCTGTGTGCTCATGATCCTAAAATTATTGGAGTGTAAACTCCTAGAGGGTTTTAAAATTTTGTGTATTCCTTAGCACTTGGATTAGTGATGGGCATTTGGAGGCAATCTGTAAATCCTTAAAGAAGGTATAGGTGTTGATGAAGGCCTAATATCTCTAGGGATTTAACAGGGTAGATTTTCTAAGAAACCAAATGAAGAGAAAATATAACAGCAATTATTGTGATTAGTCTTATGACAATCCTATAATAGATAATAGATACTTACAGCAACATTTCCGGCTGAGTTGACCTGCATCTCATCCACACTGTGATTGCCATTTGCAATGTCACAAATGCAGTAGTTACTAACAGAAGGAGGTCTGAACGTGTGGCCACCATCACAATGAATTTCTGGACTGATTCCACAGCCAAATGTGAACGAGGCAAGAGAATGATAGTGAGTGAGTAAAACTACTGCATGTACCAACTCTGCAAGGGACCAGCTGTGCTCTTCAGCTTTTAAAAGTCCCTTAGGAGGAAAAAAAAAAGAGAACAGATTTTTATACTGGGGTCCAGTTAAAGTATACAGGATCATTTAGTGTTTAATATATTTAAAAAACAGTATTAGTTACCATATAAAGCTTAGTATAAAATTTGAAACATGTGGAACCCAGAATTTGCTAATTTTTATAAACATGTATTGACAAATAGAGCTATTGATATATTCAGTAGTATTTTGATTTACTGAAAAACTGATGTAGATGTGTAACAGAATGCATTTTTTTTTTTTTTTGAGACGGAGCCTCAAGCTATCCCCCTGGGTAGAGTGCCATGGCATCACAGCTCATAGCAACCTCCAACTCCTGGGCTCAAGCGAGTTTCCTGCCTCCGCCTCCCAAGTAGCTGGGACCACAGGCGC
>CAUYQV010105686.1:0-36715 GCA_963574575.1 Galagoides demidoff | reverse complement strand
TTCATCAAGCTGGTTAACATAAATTTCATGTCATTTGCTTAGTCATTGTATCAAAACATTTATATTCTAGTTCTAGAAAAGTTCACTTGTACCCTTGTTAGACAGATATATAGGTGATCTTTCTGGTCACCCTCCCACCACACATCCGCCCTTATATTGGTCTTGGCTATGACTTTTTGGATATGACACTAAAAGCACAGGCAATAAAAACAAAAATAAACAAAACAAATGGAACTACATCTATCTAAAAACTTAAGCAAATAAAACATTTGACAAAATTAAAAATAACTATTTTAATTTCCCCCAGAATGAAAGAAAATATTTCTAAACATACAATATATTTTACAAGGGATTAATATCCAAACTATATAAGGAACTCAATGTATCTCCATAGAAAACTCAACAAATAACTTGATTTAAAAATGAACTTGTGACTTTATCTTTTAAGATGTCCTTATCTGATTTTGCTATCCATATAATACTGGACCAATGGAATGAGTTAGGACATCCCACTGCTTCTACTTTTTAGAAGATTATGCCACAATTTAGTAGCTATTCTTTTTTAAAATGGTAGTTTCATCAGTGTAACCACCTGGATCTTGGATTGCTTTGTGTGCTGCATTTTGATTATTAATTAAATGCTTTCATTTAATATTAATTAATTCAAATCACCTATTTTTTTCTTGAATAAATATAATTTTATACAATTCATTTTTAAGTCACGTTAGCAAAGACAGAAGAAATAATACATTTATACTATCTTTGTAATTATGTAACAACAGTGTTAACACCTTAACTTCTTGACCTTGAACTTTTAGCATAGAGAACTTTAAGACAATAAATTTCATTGTCTTTGAGACCTTTTCTGATCCCTCCTAGGCTTCTCCCAATTGTCATTTTCTTTGGTTCTCTCAGCGTGCCTGACATGTAGTCTATATGCCCAATTAATCTAATAATGTCCCAATTCAATTTTGCTATAACTTCTACTATTTCTGAGAGCCGTCTTAGACTTGAACTTTTCCGCACTCCATTGCAAGTGAAAATAATTCCTTTTGTCACTTGGTTCTCCCCAACTTTTAGGAGCCACATCTCTTGATCTGGAGATGGAGACAATGATGTTTTCACCTGAGTGACACCCTTGCTTTAGCAACTTAGAGCCTGTGGATGGGGGCAAATCACCCTGGTTCTTCTTGGCTGACTCTTCCAACATGAAATCACTACCGTAGGTGCTAGAACAAGTGTGTTCAGGGTCCCAGTACTCTTAGAGGTACCAAGCAGTCCCATGTCATACTCAGATAAATGGAAGAAGTCTCCCATCATTTGACCAAACTCAATTATAACTTAGTATCAGCAACATGCAACTGGGCTCACGAAGAAAAATATCCAAGTCTTTTTCCTCCCAGAAAAATTACTGTCTGGGAGCTGAGGGAAGAGGCAGCCCTATATGCTTGGTTGTATTCATTTGGAGTAAAATTTCTATTTTGCTGAATTTGCAGGGATGAATAGGAAGTAAGTCTTAGTCCAAATACCTCAAATTCTAATTGTTTTTAGAGAACATTAGCATATTTTCTTGATTAAATGTCATTATTGTATATATTTAACTGAGATAATTTCCTAAGACTTTAAATGGTTATTTTTGAATAATTTTAAAAAATTTTGCTAAATGGTAGGTTTATGTAGTGCCCACTCTCTCATGCTGTAAGTCCCATTGAAGATAAGATTCAAGTATGTGACAAAACTAATAATAGAAATTGCTATGAGACACTAGGAGTGCATGCTTTTCGTTCTAAAAATTTAAAGGCAACAGTGTCCAAGGAAGAAAATATAACCCTAAAATAGGTAACTATTCTGTGACTTAATCCTCTGAGATTTTCTTTTAAGGTAAACTGAGGACTTTTTAATTCACAATAACCTATACCTACAGTTTCAAAGCTCTATAATTGTTTTTCTTACTTCTCATTTCAAAAATGTAATATAATTTAGCTGGTAAACCAAATAATAGAGTTTTGAATAATAAAGTGGCTCATTTAAGATATAATAAAGTATTCATTGTTCTATTGTTTGTTTCTTGGTGAGTTGTTTTTTGTTTGTTTGGAGAAAGTGAAAGAAAGAATAATAGATTCCTTCCTGGTAAACAGTATTTAATTGGGAAAAAGCTAATAGTTATTCCAAATTTGGGGTTAGAGACTGTGTTATATTTAATAGCTTAAACAGTAAATTAGAAGAATGAAAGCTACATTATTTCTCTTTGAAGTCTGTGCTGTACTAGTTTTAAGAAATGGGTGATTGGATTTGTTTTCATGCAAGTTGTAGCTTAAGAGTTTGAAAATGTCATTGTCTTTCCCTAAGACTTGGCAAATCAAGAAAATCTATTTGCACGTAAAGAATAAAACATCTATATCATTGTCAGAATTTTAGATTCGACTATTTTTACTATTTTAATTGTTCCTAAAAAGAAAATTTGTTATTTTTGAGGTACAGAGTTACCAGCTAGAGACTTAACATGGAAAATAACATAGAGACCAGTGTCATAGATAATTCCTAGAATTAATTGGCCTTCAGAAAGCGATAGACCAGGGGCTGCAAGCAAATCAGTGGCAGAAAACAAATTAGTGTTAATGACTTTTGTCAATATAGTTGATTTTTTTTACTTCTACTGTATTGGTGAGTGTGATTCATTTTACAATAATTGAATACAATGACATTCCAATTATGTTTGAAATCTTTGACAGTGGCTTAAATAAGATTTTCAGGAAAAATTTCAACTACCATTTTTGATACTAAGGGTGGGAAAAGGGGCTTTTGAAAATATGAGTTCTACACAATGACATAAAATGATTTATGATAATTATTAATGGTACAATGTATATTAATTATTTGAATTAATATGTATTGATATACACTATGCTAAGTACTTTGTGTGATTTATATCAGTTGTCAATTATTTTAGGATGAAAATATTTTTCAAATTTTAGTGACAATTAAGCTGTACCTAGAGTAAGTGGTTCAAAGGGTACAGAATGTTCAAGTCTTTGAGTTTGTGTCCAATTATTATGTATGTGATAATTAACCCATCTAAAAATACAGTTAAAATTTGTATCACAAAAATACAGAAACGAACATCCGATATGGCATACCTCAACCAACACGGAGGCAACAAAATGAGTGTGTGTGTGTAGAATGATATTGCATACTTAACTATTATAATTTCTAACACATCACATTTTGGGCTGCATGTCATTTTAAAAACTATTTATGATACATTTGACCTTCTCTCTTCTGAATTTGAGGAAATTTTTAAGGACTAAAAATAATATGAGATTTATAAAGAATCATAATTCAATTTGATAGAATATTTATTTATTTTATTTTTTTGAGAGATTCTCACTTTCTCATTCTCAGTAGAGTGCCAAGTTGTCACAGCTCACAGCAACCTCAAACTCTTGAGCTCAAGCAATTCTCTTGCCTCAGTCTCCAGAATAGTGGGACTACAGGCTCCTGCCCCAACACCCAGCTATTTTTTACACACAGGGTCTCACTCTGGCTCAGGCTGGTCTCAAACTCATGAGCTCAGGTAATCTACCCACCTTGGCCTCCCAGCGTCCTAGGATTACAGGTGTGAGCCACCATGCCCAGTCCAGAATATTTAATTTTTAATTTCTTAGACAAGATATATTCTGAAATAGATCCATGTCCCTTGATTTTAAAATTAGATAAGAATTATCATTCATATGTGTCTATATCAATATATAAAATATATTTTATATGTGAGCACTCCTTATGTAAATTTATTAAGTATAATGTTCTGAATGTTCTGAAAACATAAAACAAGAGATTGTTTAGTAATTTAAAAACAAATTGGGACCCAAGAAAATTAGATAAGCAGAAGTTGTCTAAGCAGAACTGTTTTATTTTTACTAATTGTAAAAATTTGTGACATCCAAGACACTAATAAATAATTTCATAAAATAACTGGAAATACAATGTTAATTCCCATTTAATACCTGAGATGTTATAAACTTAAAATAAATAATAATCAATCCATAATTAATTGATGTAGCCCAATAAAAATCTTTTCAATAGTAAAATATCCAAAAGAAGCTAATTGCAGAATTTCAAATTTCCCAGAAATTTGAGACAACTTTAAGTTAATCAGCTGTCTAAATTAGCAATTTAGAGTTGCTAAATTCTATGTAACCTTAGAAGTTCTATCTTCATAGCATACACACACAAACACAAATGTTATAGTATATAATAGATATTATAATCATTGTATATCTCTGTATCTATCTTTCCTCTATCTCCAACAAATGTTCTGTGTAGGTATTGGCAACTAAATACATGTCTTGCCAATATTCATTAGTTAATAATATCTCTTGATAATATGTCCTGATGGAAACACACTATCCTTGTCTCATAAACTATATCTTGAATACAAAAACAAACTGGCATATACAAGGCAGACATATAAATAAATATTCACATAAATTTAAAAAGTATTCCACTTTTTAAAAAATGGATGTGTACTTTATAGAGTCAGATATGTTGAAAATAATGTTTGTTTTTTCCAGTTTTCATAAAAAGCCTAGGGATATTTTCAGAGAAAATGTAAATTTTATTTATTCTAATGGTATTAGCAATTTCTTTTTATTGAGTTCAGAATACCTTTATAGAGAATTCTTCCTTAAGTACATGAGAATCCAATATTTTCCTACAGACATTGATTTTGTTGACAGAGATATCCAGGAAGGAACATAGTGTATTTGAATTTATCTTCCTAACCTTGCTTAATTCTTTGCCAGTCAATCTGTCGGTATGGATAACAACAGGTAAAACACCTTAACTAAAATCTGTGGGCTGTATTAGGGGCCGTACATATAAGTCTGTGTTATTGTTTTTATTGGTTGATGAAAATGGATACAAGGAGTGAAGTGTTGAACGGAATAAAAGTGGATGTGTGTGACATCACAGTGATGTCTGATTCCCTTTCTCATACACAAACTTATATTCTGTGCCTAGGAGTTTGTTGTTCAAAGAACCATTGTCTTTCCTCTTGAAGGTCACTAATAAGTCCAATGAATTAGGATATAGTAGTGTATTTTGTGACCAAATGACACTGAAGTCAAGGATATTTTCAGACTTCTGAAACTCCTTCAATCTACCTTGCCAATGATTATCATGATAAAATTGAACAAGGAATAGCCTTTCCCATTCTTATAGTGAGTACAGAATTAGGTATTAATGAATGACATGATGGATTGGAAAGCTAAAAGCATTCATCTTTGGCCATATATACCTTAATTAACCATAGATAATCAATGACTTAAAGTAGAAATTGTGTCATTGTTGATTTGTTGCTGCTATAACCCACATCACGTATAATAATAATTAATAATCTAAATGTTTTTGTCATATAGGAAGGTCTCATTAACTCCCTGATATATAAAAGTATCTTGAAAAACAGACAGAAATGTTATGAGATTTCTGTAAAATTATCATGTCAGTAATGCTACTAAGTCAGATTTATTACTTGGCACTATATCTCACTGTTTCTAGTAAGTTTTTTGCACACTAAATTTAAGAATTTCTACACATTGATTACTTTTAGAATATAAGTATGAGATGTCATTTTATATCTTATTATCTTGCAGGTTTAAATATACATTTGCCATAGTTTTCTGTTTTTTTGTACATAGCGTCTGACTATAACAGCTGCAGCATGGTACTCAATTTCATTCCATCACTTATTAATGAACTATATTTGTGCTCAAAAGGTATTTTTAGAAACGTGTTCACGGAAAATGATCTCTCATCTATAATTTCTACCATAAGGCAGATAAAATTTCCTCTTGAGTAAGATAGATGTGCAAATTTAGTATTTTAATGAGGAAGTTTAAATTTATTTTCAAGAATAATTCACTAAGCTTTTGGAACATGTATAAATATAAGCACTCAATGTTTTTAAGTATGAAACCATGAGCTGCTTATAGTGCTAAAGACATTGATAGTCAGGTTGTATTCAGCATAAACTTCCCTAGAGATACTTTGATTTATTTATCCCAGAACCAGTTCTCTCTATTGACCTTTGCATGAACTTTGCTCACCTCTGTCTGACCTCTATTTAGTTTATGTAATATCTTTCTGTGCCTGGAGCTGGAATGGTAAACCACAGGAGAAAGAGTATTCTTTTCCCCAAACCCCTCCCGAGAGTTAGACTCCCCGAGGGTCTAACTTTCTGAAGAGATGCCTCCTCGGGGTTGAGGATGACTCTACCTGAGCATTGTACATGTAGTGGAATAACTTGTCTTAACAATTGCTTCATCACTTACTAGTAGAATCCAAATAAAATAGCTATAAAGAAATATTTTGTTCTCTCCCATTTATACTAATGTTTGAACATAACGTTCTGTGTACAATAATTAAATATTTATAGGTAGCATGTAAAATGACAATAAAAACGCACATAAATACATAAAATAGTAAAAGCATCTTTTGTTGGACAAAGTGCCATAGCTATGATACCATGATTTTTCTTATTTCTGATGCATTACCACAAACACACAAAAAGATATATAGAAGTTGACAGATTATACTTAAGCTATAAAAACAAACTATCCCTAGCTTGGAGTGAAAATGATGGTTCCTGTATGTCAACTGTCTACATGGATCAAAATAACATTGAATGCACCAATTAAAAAAGCAAAAAGAGAAAAAGATGCAACTAGGAAAATCTACAGTATAAAGACAAATTTATGTTACAAAATGTAGTGCTGGGTTGAAAATATATTTTTATTTAAAGTATTTATATACACACACATCTATACATATTTATATAAATATGGATTTACATTTATAATGTATAAACATGAAATTGTTATCTTGCCAAGAAAAGTTCATGTGTTGAATTTAATATATTGGTTCCCTATAGACATGAATCCTAGATGAGGAGAACACAAGAGATATTTATTACAAAAATTACTTCCAGGAGCAGATGAACTCTCCTTCCAATTAGCTCTAGGTCCAAAACTGTATTTTTGCATGTTGAATTCTTTGTTTATTTTCATTCACTTTCTCTCTATATTAAAAATGAGAATTTTATACAAAAATTCTCCATCTATTTCACAGTATCCAAAAATCTTTACAATAATTAATGTATATATAGTATTTGGATAATAAAATTTAATCTTTTCTACTAGGACAATATGAAATTCAGAGGCTTTCATCTCATTTTTATTATGAATATTTTAAACTGTATGTGAAAGTGGAAAGAGTAATATAGTAGAGCTTTAACAATTGTCAACTGAAGGCTAAATTTGTCTAATTTATACTCCTCCAAATTATTTTGGGGAAATCCTATATATAATATTATTTAATCCATAAATATTTCAGCATATATGACAAAGATTTTAAAGCAATCAGCTAATATTGGTTCAACAATTCAGAAATGCATTGGAACTAATGAAAAGTAGAAAATCCCAAAGGAAATACAATGTATAAAAAAAGTACCAAATATAAATTATAGAGATGAAAAACTCAATAATAGAATGGAAGGGGCCAGGGAATCCTTTCAGGATAAACTCTCTTATAGAGTACAGATTCACTGAATTTAAGAACAGATCAATAGAATTCACTCAATTCAAGCAACAGAGGGAAAATAGACTTTAAAGAAAAAATGAAAAAAATAAATCTTATCATTGTCTGGACTAATAATAAAAAATCTAACATTCATATACTCAAAGTAGCCACAAAAAGAATAAAGAATATATGGTCAAAAAATTAAAATAAATAGTAGCTGAAAATTTCCTATATTTAGCAAAAGATATGCACCTAAAGGTTCAAGAAGCTGAGAAAACTTCAAATATGGTACACCCAAAGAAATCCAAGCCAACACATCCTAATTAAACTTGTACAAACTAAAGACAAAGAAAAAAAATATCTTATGAGTAAACACAGAGCACATAAAGTATTAGGGAACACTGATTTGAATAACAGTGGATTTCTTACCTGAAATCATGGAGGCCAGAAGGAATTAACATAAAGTTGTTTTTTTTTTTTTTTTTTTTTGCAGTTTTTGGTTGGGGCTGGATTTGAACCCTGGCATATGGGGCTGGTGCCTTACTCCTTTGAGCCACAGGCACCGCCCAAAATAAAATTTTTTCAGTGTTGAAGGCAAAGAGCTGTCATTCACGATATTTATATCCAACAAAACTATTCTTTAGGAATGAAAAAGAAGTAAAGATATTCTCAAACAAGAAAGAAATAAGGCATACTCTTAGAAAATGATTAAAGATAGCTCTTAAACAGAAAGTGAGAAAACAAAAAGTTTAGAATTTTAAAAGTAAAGAAGAAAACAGAATAGGTAAAAGTAGGGGTGCTATTTTGAGTAGGAGACTATTTTGTTTCTCATTAACTTTTTAAGTTATATTTTATAATTCAAGTAAAAATTATAATACCATCTGATGTAGTGTTCAATATATGAAATAACTTCATACAATTACTTGTAAAAGAAGAAAAAGAAATCCAAATGTAAGTAAAATTTCAATATTTCACTCAAAGTAGTAATATTTCAATTTTAGTGGGTTATAATAAGTTATACATATTATAATTTCAAATTATAATTTTAATTTTAATTTCAATTTCAAATGCTATATAAAACCAGCACATTGTACCCATGATTGCATTAATGTACACAGCTATGATTTAATAAAAATTAAAAGAAAACAGAAGAATTCCAGTTCCAAAATATCGCTTATGAGGCAAGCTGGTTTCACTACCCCTCCTCCCCATGCAAAACCCAAAACAAATATCTAGCACTGACCTTATCACCAGTAATGTTTCAGAACTCAAACACGAGTATGAGAAAGTTTTGAAGCCCCAGAGATGTGAGAAAAAACATTAAGCAGTTGGTTAGAATCAGACTTTCATATCCAGGTCCCACCCCAATCTGCCCTGCAACTAACACACAGAAAAATTTCCCCCAATTCATTGCTTTTACACTGACAATGTGGGGAAAGTGGAACTACCATCCCCAGCCCTGGGAACTCTGCTGTGGATGTTGGCCAAAGGAAACACAAAGTCAGAATTGCTATCCAGCAGCACCATTCTTTAGGGGGCAATTTCCACAGGTCTTTTCAGCATCGACTAGTAGCCAATCTTCCCACACTGCCAGGATACTTCCTTTGGGACCTCCTTCATATGGGAAAGGCATAACTCTGATTCTTTGTTAGAATCAAGGTAAATCTAGCTTAAGGCACCATCTAGTACCCAAAAGGAGGCAGTGGTGGCAGGAAGGAAGGAAGGAAAGAATTCAAAAGTTACAAATCTCTAAGCAAACATATCCAATAAACACAAAAAATGCCAGAGAAGACAAAATAAATGATAAATTCTTCAGTACAAAGACAAAAATAAATAAGCAAACAAATAAATAAATAAATAGTAAACGAAAAACATGACCGCTTAAATAGGCAGCAAAGAAGGAAACCAGTGACTGCTCCAATAAGACAGTGGTACTGAGCTTTGTTACCGAGAATTTAGTGTTAGTCTTAAGAAAATTCAGAGATCTCTGAGATAATACTGCTAATCAATTTAGAAATTTTTCAAAAATATTGAAATAGAAAAAAATACAGAAATCTTAGAACTGGAAATACATTTGCTGAAGTAAAAAAATTCATTCAGGGCTCTCAACACTGAAATGGATCAATCACAGGTTCTTTCTTATTAGTTTGCATTTATACCTAATGCAGGTACCTACTTTCTGGGTGCATGTGGTAATTTGATATGTTCATATAATGTGTAAAGATCAAATAAGGATAATTGGAAAATCTATCACTTTAAATATTAATCTTTTCTTTATGACAGGAAAATTTGGGATTTTTTGACTTCAGATTGGTCAAAAACCATATGCACTTAGTTAAACCCTATAACCAATCAAGTATTACACAACCATGTTTTTCACTTTCAGCATATTATTGAATACTATAACATTGTCAACACTGTTATGAAACAGGCTTTATGTTAGATGATGTTGCCCAACTGTAGTCTAATGTAAATTTTCTGAATACTTTAAGGTAGGCTTGGGTAAGCTATGATGTTTGGTAGCTGAAAAATAAGTCAAGAAAATAATCCAGTTTGAAATAGGTACAAAACTATAATACTTAGGAATAAACTTAACCAAAGACATGAAAGATCTTTAAAATAAATTTATAAAACATTGATGAAAGAAATAGAAGGGAATACACATAAAAGGAAAGATATTTAATGCTCATGGACTGGAAGAATCAATACTGTTGAAATGTCCACGCTACCTAAAGTCGTCTACAGATTTAATACAATCCTTATCAAAATACTAATGATATTCTGCCCAGAATTAGAAAAAAAAATCCTAAAACTGATATGAAACCACAAAAGACCCTCCATAATCAAAGCCATCCTGAGCAAAAAAACCAAACCAAAAAACAATTACAACAATTACACAACAGAGGCATCACATTACCTGACTTCAAATTATTCTAAAAAGCTATAGTAACTGAAACAGTATGGTGCTGACATAAAAATAGATGAATGGACCAATGGAACTGAATAGAGAACCCAGAAATAAATCCACACATATACAGCTAACTCATTTTTACAAAAAGCCAAGAACATGCACAGGGAAAAAGTCTCTGCAATAAATGATGTTAGGAAAGCTGGATATCCATATGCAGAAGAATGAAACCAGAAGCCTATCTCTCACTGCACGAAAATGTATAAATTTTGTATGTAAAATTTAAATCTAAAACTTTGAAACTACCCCCAAAAATGAGATAATAGTTCAGAAAATTGTTCCGGACAAAGAATTTTTTTAAAGAAACCTCCAAAGCACAGGCAACTAAAGCAAAAATGGATAAATGAGATCACATCAAGTTGAAAAGTTTCACACAGCAAAGAAATCAACAATGTGAAGACACATAGAGTGGGAATAAATATTTAGTATAGAGTCTTAACACAATAATTAAGTAAATGAGATGAGGCATATATTAACCAGTGTGATGTTAGCGTTCCTGATTCTATATGAAATCAGCACATCGTACCCCATAAATGCATTAATGTATACATGATCTATGTGTTTATGGAATTGGGCACGGCTTAACGGAGTAGGGCACTGGTCCCATATACCAGAGGTGGCAGGTTCAAACTCAGCCCCGGCCAAAAACTGCAAAAAAAAAAAAAAAATCAACTCATAAGGGATTAATAACCAGAATACATAAGAAACACAGACAACTCAATAGCAAATAATAATAATAATAATCTGATTAAAACTGGGCATAAGGCCAGGAGCAATGGCACACATCTATAGTCACTGCTACTCAGGAGGCTGTGGTGGGAGGATCACTTGAGTTCAGGAACTCTGGCCTGTAGTGCACTATCCCTGTCAGGGTCCCTCACTAAGTTTGGTATCAATATAGTGACCTCATGGGAGCAAGAGACCACCAGGTTGCCTAAGGAGGATGAACTGGCCCTGGTCCAAGGAATCGGACAAAAGATCTGAATAGACCTTACTCAAAAGAAGCCATGTATGTGGCCAGCAAGTATATAAAGAAAAGCTCAACATTGTTAAACTTCAGGAGAACGCAAATCAAAACCACAATGAAATATCATCTCACCTGATTAGAACTGGTACTATTAAAAAATCCAAACAGAAAATAACAAATACTGCTGAGGATGTGGAAAAGGGGAGACCCATGTACACTGTTGATAGGAATGTGGCCACTATGGAAAATATTATACAGGTTTCTCAAAGCTTTCAAATAGAACTACCACATGAGGCAGTAATTCCACTTCTCATTAGGTATGTATCCAAAAGAAAGGAAATTAGTGTATTGAAGAAATACTTATACCCCAACATTTATTGTAGCACTGTACTCAATAGCTGATACGAAAGTAACATAGGCGCCAATCAGTGAATAAGTAGTTAATAAAAATGTATATACAGTATATATGATGAAATATTATTCAGTCAGCAAAAAACAAAGTCCTGTCATTTGCAACGACATGGATGGAACTGGAGGCCCTTGTGGCAATTTTGAAATAATTTTTAAATATTCTCCTGGGTCCACACAATATATTTTTCCATTCTAATTTATATAATTTTTTATTGTTCTTTTCACACCATTTATTTTATACTGTCATCATTTTGATAGTTTCCTAGCCCCTAGGATCCCTTACATTTTCTGACTTTTTTGGTTACCTTGAATATATATTCTGTTCTTTTGAATTCAAAAAGACCCTTTCTGTGTCTGTCTTTAATTTATATAATTTCTCCTGAGATAACATCAGGTGCACAGGCAAAGAGCCAGATGTGCAATTTCTGCAGAGCTCTGCAAATCATGTAAAAACAAGAAAGGGTTAGATTTGTTAGACTTTCTCTAACATCATGAGAATGTACTGACCTTCTGCAAAGGAAATTCGGGTTTTAAATAGCAATCCTTTGAGGAAATTTTATTCAAACACTATTTTAAGACATTGAAAAACAACCCTTCATTCTGTAAAAGGAGATGTACTGTTAGAATGGAGAGACGATTGATTTTCAATTGACAACTGTAATGTAAATTTTGCATTTGGACTCATGGTGTACAATTCTCAATATTTATATAAAAGGGAAACATTCTGACATTGAATAAAACCCAAGTTTCCCATTGTGGTACAACTCTCTCAAGACACGTGCTTATGTCATAATCAGTGTGTTCTTTGACCTTTACTTCCTCCCTGCCCTACGTCTTTTTCTATGCAGTGATTTTGCATGTATCACGGCATCTCACCTCGTGAACTCCTCAGCATGCTCTGTATACTCAACACATCCTTATGTCTGAGGCACTGGGAAAACTATCATTGCTTCCAAATAACGCTTCATTCATCATATCAGTTATGCTACTATTAAAGCTTTATTCAGTGATTAAGTGGAACTTTATAAAAGACAAATCTCCCTCCGTGAGAAGGATAACACCAAATACTTAAATGAGTCTTTTGGAATGTAGTATAAATTCAGTTTAGGTCTTTTTATGAAGCAGAGGTTCACAGGCAAAGCACAGAAGGAAAGGGTAATAAAATCACTATGTACCTACGGAACAAGGAGGCATCACCAGGGAAGGGAAGGAAAATACAGCAAAGATGAGAAGGAGGTCAAAGACTAATTTGCCCTACTTTCAATTTGGGATAAGACCACAGAAAATGAAAGGAGTCAGGCATAATTTTTTTGGAAGCTGATAATCATTAGTCATAGGTCACAGTTAATAAAAAAAGAAAATAATTCAGTATTTTTAAAAACACCTTTTGAAAGACAAATATTGGCTTGAGTTAGTGCCTGAATAGTTACTACAATCCCAATATTTACATTACTGTATAAAATCTCTGTGCAAAATTGAACTCACTATATACCAAATTCATCACAGAATCTCAGCTGTAAAAAAGAATCTATCTTGCATCGACTCCCAATTTATGTTTTTATAATCCCCATTGATTAAATATTAAATAGATGCTAAATACTGCTTTAAAAACAAGAGACCGATGGGTCAGTAGATGACTCTCCTATTTTCTTGAAATTTAAGAAATTTGGACAAAATCTCTATAGGTATTCTAAAATTTCATCTAAATGTGCAGATAAAGTTGTGTTCAGAGTTTGAGATACTAACAGGAAAGGGTAATTTAAGGGAATAAGGTGAATAGGGCCTTGGACCTGGTGGTTGGAAAAAACCGACTCAGCACATCTATTGTTTCCTCTCTATGTCTCCTCCAAGGTGCAAGATCAACTTTTTTATAGCACTAATCTCATACATCTACCTTTTCTCTGTGAAACCTACGTTTTGGCTCAAATGAATAGGCTAAAACTTGCGTTTAAGTGATCTATGTCATATATTCTAAATAGATCAGTTATCTCCATTCTGGGTCAGAATTGATGACCCTGAGATGCCACACAGTGTTAAGGATGACTTAGGACGGATGCTAAATGCCACATATTAAAAACCATCAATTCCTTCAGAAATACTCCCACCTTTCTAAAACTGTAGTAGTACAATTTGCTGACTTGACTTACCTAGGATTTTTGTTATGAGACCAAAAATCTTACACAGGGACAGGCATTTGAGGTTAGTTCTCAGACTAACAATCTTATGACATTCAATGACTACAAACAAACAAACATGTTATGACTGTGTGGAGGATGAAGGGCCTGAAGCAGCAGAGAACCTGTGATGAGACCTGCCAGAACTCACATGCATCTCTTGCATTCTCTATCCCAGTGACACAGGTGACTTTAAAAAGAAGCTGCCCCAGAGTTCAGCCTCTAGACTAGAGAAACTAAGGAAGTCTGGCAATAAACAAGGGGGTAGAAGTAGCATGGTCCTCCCTTTTTCACATGCCTGGTACGCTGAAAGAATGTCAGAGCCTGCTGGTCAACCTCCTCTTCCTGCCTGAGACCAGTTTCTCCTTTTCCCAGCCATATTATGGAACTAAGTAGGTAAGAAGATTCTAGAAATTGTGTTTCCTACTTACTCATCTTGACTTTCAAAACCACCTAGTAGGAAAAGTTATTTTCTCCTTGTTCTCTCTCCCTTCTTCCCCACAAAATTTGTTTTAAAAATTGTCCATTTTCACAAAACGTCTGTTAAGATTCTAATGGAAATTGCCTCAGATTTGTAAATATATTTCCACTTACTAGAATTATTCAATAAAATTCTTAAATTTTCTTCCTGAAGATTTCTAATTGTTTTATTGAGTTTTTCTTATTACTAAACAGTGTTTGCCTTATTGTAAATTCAATATCTATTAAAAAACCATACCTTACAAATAATTGAAACAGGTATTCAACAATACTTCTTATTTTTGTTTAAGTTTTATTCATCCACAATTCTGAAATTTCTGATAACATCTATGACTTTGCTGATATAAATATATCGAATTTTCTATGTGGCTTAGACACATCATTTATGAGTAGAAATAATTTGATTCTTCCATTTTGCTAATTATCCTCTTATGTCTTTATTTGGCATCATATTTTACAGTATGGGAAACATCAATATTGTGTTAGAAATAGTATTTTAGCTGGATTTCATGGAATTCTAGTTGTAATTCTATTGTGTAATTTACATTTTCTCACACATTTTCATATGGCAAAATTAATTTTAGAAATGTTTGAACATATAAAATTTTGTGACACTTTGTTAATTTATCTTTTTTTCTTTTTTCTTTTTGTGTTCAGTCTCTGCAGAGACTATCAAAAATTGCCAATGCCGACTCTCCGTCAGGACATGATGAGAATGGGGAAACGTTTTCAGTTAGCAATAACTGCACTTTGAGTAAGTTTTATTGGCTATGCTACTGCCACCAAGCAAAGATTACTATTTTCTCTCACTTAATTTTATTATGCCAAGTAAACATGGTATTTTGTTAATGATTCTTTGACTTCGTTGAGATTCCCTTTGCAAAGTAACATATATTACTTTGCTGTGATAATTTTTGTGTGTTTGCAAACAAACCAAAATATCTTTTCTACATATTTGGTACTAGTACTCTTTGTTTCTTTGACAAACTTTGTTAATTCAGTATTTCAAATGTTGTTGTCTCAAGAATCTTTTGTCGGCCTGGCTACTTAATTTCTAAGATAGCTGAATATTTTCTTTTTATATCCTCCACCTTCTTTGCATTTAATACATTTTAGTTTGAAATCACTTCACCTACATTTTTTAGACCAGTCTTTTTTTTTGTATTTTTTAAAAATATATTTTTAATTAGTAAATACTACACACACACATTTTTCTTTCAAACATTTTGTATGATTTCCAAATCTTTGTTATTGTTGCTAATACTAAATATAGAATAATGAACAAAATAAAAAGCAATTACAAAGTGAAGTATCATAAAAATAAAATTCACATAACCACTTCTCATGTAAAGAAATAGCACATTTTTACCACATTTGAAGGAAACTCCCTCAAATGTACTCACAGTTATGATGTTACTGCTCTCATCCAATGAAATTACTATTCTAAAATCGAACATATAGTCTATATTTTATTTTCTCTTGTACTTTAGATTAGTGGGATCACATATTATTTATAATTTCATATTGGGCTTCTTTTCTTTCAACATTGCATTCATGGAGTTTCCTGTTTTGTTTGGTGTAACAGTTATTTTCATTGATATACAACATTTTGTTGTATAAATATATCACAGTTTGTTTATTGATTCTGACATTTTGAACACATGTTGTTTTTAGTTGTCAACTGTGACAATTAAACCAGAAATAGGCATTGCTGGTGGTTTTTACATGCAAAGACCGGCTAGGTCTCAGTCATTTGCAAACACACCTATTGATAATAGAATTGGTATATCACAATCACACCCACACAATATCTCAAATATTTAAAGTCTTTATCACCTTGTAAAATTTCAAGAAATGATACCAGAAGTTGAAATTTTGAGTGGGATGATATTAAACTCTTATTTACATTTGAGGATATTTGAGATCTTTGCAATTTTGGAGCTTTCAATTTGTGAACACACTTATGTATTAATAATGTTTTAGAATATTGAACATCTACAAGATCTGTAATAGCATCCTCTTTTTTAAATTTTTGATATTGGCTTTTTATGCCTTCTATCATTTCTTGATAATTTTTATCAGTTCAAATCCTTAAAAAACTAAATTTTTACTCTGTTGACTTTGCCTATTGTCTGTCCCTTTTCTATTCATTAATGTATAGCTTTATTTTTCTCCCTTTTGAATTATTTGGGGTTCAAGTTTCTAATTTTTTTTATAACTTATCCAGAAATTATCTCATTGGGTTAGTTTTTGTTGTTGTTGTTGTTCTTTCTTAAAATGTTCATTAAGGCCATAAATTTTCCTCTAAGTATAGCTTCCCTGTATCTCAGAAATTCTGATGTGTAGTAATTCTTTATGCTTAATCTAAACCATTATTATTCCCATTTTGGTTTCATTTTGATCTATCACTTATTTAAAAGTACATTTCTTGATTTCCAAATTACATTTTTTTAGTTATCTTTTTGGTTTTGATTTATAGCTTGAGCTATTGTATCCATAAAATATACTGTATAATTTACTCCTTTATAATTAACTGAGAACTGCTTTGAGGTAAAGCACACAATTTTTTAAAGTCACGTGTATAATTGAAACTATTGAGTATCTTGACTTTTGTGTCTATGTATAATGTTTCACATATACCAAATAGTGAAATTCACTAATCACCTGTTGAAATCTTATATATTCGTGGTTTTTTTCTCTACTTTATCAGTCACTGAGAGAAGTATATAGCATCTTCCTGTAATTGTGGATTTTCCTTTCAGTTTTATAAATATGTTTTAAATCTATTTTAGAATACATTAGAAGGTTCATAAACTTTAGCATGAGTCTAAGGACTGACAGTCTCATCCTAGAAAAAGTGCTACATCCCTCCTTGCTGAATATCACTATGTACCTTTAAAGTACTTCCACTGGGAAGCTATGCACCAATGCAAGTTCCTAGTCCATCCTTTAAAGTAATTTTCGAACTCTTTCTGGAATTACCGTCAAAGCTGTCTTCGTATTATCCTTGATATATTTCATGTTCAAAATGTCTTCCTTTCAATATTTCCTTTATCTTCAGGAATAAAAACATGTCATTAGGGCCAGATAAGATGAATGGGGAGGGGTTTCCAATACAGACATTTGTTTGCTGGTAAAAACTTCCTCACAGACAGTGCCATGTGAGCTAGTACATGGTCATCATGCCAGAGCCGTGAAATGTTGACCAAGATTTTTAGTTAAGATTTTTCTGTCTCTCTAGTGCTGTTTACCTGGTCTGCTATGACTCTTACAGTCAGCTGACAAATTTTGATGTGAATTTGAAAAATCATTGCCTTGTTTTTGTCAGTTCTGCTTGTTACTAGACACCCTGACCGCTCTTTATCAGTGACATTTTCTCCCCTTTCAGAAAAACATTATGCATTTTTACATTGCTATTTTCTTCATGGCATTATCCCCGTAAACTTGAACTGATATGTCCCTGATTTCACTTCCACTCTTGCCACGTTTAACAGGAAATGTAGGAATGTTTGTTCATTGCTCTTATTCAAGTTCTGACATTCTCACAACAGTATACAAACCATGCAACCATAGTAGTGAATTCCACATAGCAAGACATCAACACATGTAGATAGAATTACGACTGTGACACTCATCTATACCAAAGTTATTAAATGTTACCGAGTTGTTTGTACAGTGCTATCAACACAAGCACACAGTGACAAGTTTGCAAAGTTAATCGTGAGAACTTTCTTTCATGTTTTTGGTGAAACTAATATTTTATCATTGTAGTCTTGTTCTTTATATATATTCTATATTCATACGTATATCTCAGTGTATTTGTGTTTAACTGTGTATGTGTGTTTGTGTGTGTACACACTCATATAGCTAAAGCCTTTTAATGGGCAAAAGAGCTGTTTTAAAATTAATGTAGTTACTCATATACTTGAGATTAAATCTCCCATTTGTATTTATATTTTATTTGTCCCATTTGCTCTCTATTCCTTTTTCTCTTCTATTCTTTAGAATGGTCACATATATGTATGAGAGAGAGAGTATGTGTATGATTCTCCCTTTATTATTGTAGAAAATTTTTATTCTTTCATTATTGTTTTAGTGCTTAGCCAAGAGATTACAACAGACCTTCTAATATATATATATAATCCATGTATACTTTTGGCTTATTCCTGGGGATTGTAAGCAACTTAGAAGAATTTAAATCTAGTCACTTTCTTAAAATTTATACGTGACTGCAATTGTGTTCAATTTGGTATATACTCTAAGTGAAACAAGACATCATTATTGCTTATACAGTCAGTATTCATTTAGATTTACTCTCTTTATTTCTCTGAGCTGCTAACAGAGATCATTTTCTTTATGCTTGAATACTACTTTTTAGTGCACCCTTCAGTATGGATTCATTGTAATTTTCAAGACTATATATACCCCTGGACAAAGGACCCAGATGGAGACTTCCGACTTGGGTCTTTCCCTTTGTCAGAATCTCTGGAGCTTTTTACTCCTTCTTTATTCTTTTCTGGCTAATGAATCCTATCGTACAACTGATCTGTGGTCTGTGGGTTCATTCTTCGAGTTCCCTAGGCCAAGCACCTATTTGAGGAAGAAATTTCAGTAATATTGTCATGTATAAAAACTCATGAAAATACCATCAAAATCAAGGTAACAGAATTTTTACATTATCCTCCAAAGATTCCTCAGGCCTCTATATCCCTCCCTGTGTCTGTGGGCCTAAGCCACCACTCATAAAAATATTTTTTGCCACATTAGGTTATCTTGCTTATTGTATAAGTTATAGCTTGTCCTTTTTATTGATCTGCATTCACTCCTTCTGCCTCTAATGTAAAGGATCTACTTAGCAAATATGTAATTTTTAGTATGAAATTTATTTTTTTCTTTAAGCAAAAAGTTATTCAGAGTTGTTGTTAATCCATAATATTACTTAAATACAAATTTTTTGTGTTTTTCAGTCATTTTATCATCTTGTTTAAAGAATTCTTACCTACTTTGAAATCCTAGAACTTGTTTGTGTCCTATTTTAGATATAGTGGATCTATTTTCTTTTGTTTTATTTTGTATTTTGTAATTATTTCCTCAATATTATTATAAAGTAATTGATAATTTGCAAATAATAAATAGTCAAGTTATATATATCTGCATTTTATAATGCATATTACAATTACTCCCATAGACTCACAGTATTTACAAGGTTGATTTAAAATCTACTAAATTTTTAAGGTCTTCTGAGAGTCTAAAAGGAGACTTGTAGTTTAAAAATACAATAAATTTATATTATGTTTTCCTTAAAATCTTCATATGGCAAATGAGTTTTTATACAAGAAAGCTATCCTTGCTATCTAGACCAAAACATTAAAAGATGATAAATCTGTAAGAATATTTCCTAATATTGTAAACAGATTAAGCATCTCTTTAAAAAAAGTCTTATTTAAAATGTTATTTTTGTAATAAAAAGCCAAAAGGCAGCATACGAACTTATATACATTTTTTTTTTAATCTCAGAATCCTAGTCAGTATGCTTTCATTCATCTAGCGAGTATTTTAAATCACCTTCTATATTTCAGAAACTATTCCAGGTAGTGTATATGGCTGTGTGAACAAAACAAACAAATTCTTGCCTTCACAAAGCTCACAGTCTATAGTGAAGGTAGATTATAAACACAATTTTATACAAGTTACATAATATTTATAGAGGAAATATGGGCTACAAAACATAAATAAAGATAAGAGGAATAAAGATAACTGGAAAAAGAATTGTAATTTAAATAAAATGGTTAGTCCTTCTTGAAGGAGCAACATTTTTGAGGGAAGAATTTATTTTCATGGTAAAATTATAATAGCCACGAAGTCAAACTGGGGACATGCATTGGAGTTATTCTGATAGAAACCAGACCTGTGACTATAGTATCATAAGCTCAGATTTCCTTGGAAACTTTTGCATTAAGAAATAAGTACTTAGGGACAGTGCCTGTGGCTCAAAGAAGTAGGGTGCCGGCCCCATATACCGGAGGTGGTGGGTTCAAACCTGACCCTAGACAAAAACTGCAAAAACATGAATAAATAAATAAATAAATAAAAATTTTAAAAAAAGAAATAAGTACTTAGTATCAGTGGCAAGAGACACAACACAAAATATTTAAAATCCAGTTATTTGCTACTTGCAAATAACCAATCGCTTTATAGGAATATTAAAGAAGTGATCACACATAAAAAATAAGCAAATACATGCAAAAGAAATATCTCCAATGCAGATTCAAGAGGATACAAAAACAAAACTTTGCACACTCAGACCTGCACCCACACACATATGTAGAATAGGGCTACAACTGATTTTGTGATTTTAACATACAGTTAATAAAAACAATGATTTAATTATTAGGCTGAGAGCAAAGCTTAGGAATGGTTTGGACAATAACTTTCCTCCTGGTAAACTTATCCAAACTTGTTCAAATTTCCTAACATTTGTGTAGTTATATATGTGACCAGTGAATTAAAAATTTTAAAAAATTGTTATTTTGATAAAGTACACTTCAAGAAAATACAGTAAAGATGAATGTTTTATTTAAAATAACTTATGAATATTTAATTTTCAACACTGACAAGTGTTTATATCTTATTAAGTTCTCAGGCAAAATAATATTTTACTTTAAAATAAAAAAATTAGGCTCATTGGACATTAATTCAGTCCCTGAACCTTTTTATGGCAGTTCCCCTATACATAACCATTCCAGCTGACACCTTCTCCATACGAAATATTCATTGAGTTCTGTTTGAATACCATATATCAAGTGAACAAGTAAATGTCCTCATTATTCATGAATCAGACAGCACCCCAAGTGTACCCAGCATTAAATTGCTTTTGAACCATCTGTAATCTCTAGAAATGTCTCCTTCCAAAATGCATTTTGCAGAGAAACTCAATTTGAATTCTGCATTTACTGTAGCAGCACACAAAAGTCTATAGATAGGCTTGAAGGTCACTTTGACATTGTTCCTTTAAGTAAAACTTTTGCTACATTTATGGAACCAAACCTAAGACTGTTCTGCATGTCACAGAATATGATAAGATGTGCTCAGTCATTTTGTGAATAATAACAAAGTAAACCCACCCTTCCTTTAAAAATAGATGCTTGTTCTCTCTAAAACAGAAACAACATACAGCTTTGAAAGAGACAAGCAGAAGCCATGAAATGAGTCATCATCTGTGTTCAGTTACAGTGGGTTTATCTGTGACAGTGTGCGAAAAACCACTCTGAAGAAGTCAGCAAAAGTGCAGCCAATTGCACAGAACTAATCATCTCGAGTTATTCTTGGAGGAACATGGTGCTTGCAGGTAACACTGACAGTTACCAATTACAGCTTCTACTTGCCAAAATGCATGGGTCTGAACAGTTATCTTAAAGGTATTCTCAGCAAGAACTATATTTAAATTGCTGACACCAGTAATTGTGTACAGCTCACCCAACCCTGAGTTTAATCTTAAGTGTTTTACAGTATGCAGTCAAATACTTAACTTGGGCTTTCATTATCCACAGAGTGTGTCTGATAAGCAGCTCACATTAAAGTGTTTCACTATATTCCTTTGTCTATCCAGTATCTGTTGAGTATTATTATAATGAAAGGAATGCTTTTATTATGGTTGCTTTCAAAATGTTTAGGTATGAGTTCCTATCATCAAATCATTTCTAATCCTCATATAAAGGCATCCTGGGGCATAATAACATCTATATTTGGTTTTTGATCGATAATTCATGGCTTTTGAGATATAATAATAAACTTGCCTTGGGAAATAGAACCTGTGAATGGAATATGCTTGTTTTATTTCTGTTGCTTACCTTGAAAGTGAACAGTATAAATAGAAACATATTATTGGTGTCATTCCCTTTATAGAAAACCCCTCCCCTTCCTTGTTTGAGGTTGTTTTGGTGATTATTGCTATAAATAGTGTGTCAGAAAAGCCTGCTACTTTTTGTGGACACTTTCTACTCCAAATTTACCAAGATACAAGTAAAATTTAAAGGGAAAGAATAAATTCTCGATACAACATGACTACAAAAGGAAAAATTAAGTTCAATATGAAAATAAAAAAGAATTAAGTGGAAAGTTAGTTGAGTGGAGAGCAACCAGCCTCTAGCTGTACCTTTTTTTCTTCTTCTGGTTATATGGAATTTACTATATTTTATAAATACTCAGAGTCTGTATTATTTTATAAGAGAATAAAATTCACAGGCATGTATAGTTTATTTATTTAGATGAAAATTTCTGTTCTTTTTGTTTTTAGCTGGCAAAAAGGGTATATTTAAGAAAATGCATGGAGCTATCAAGAAAAAGTTTGAAAATGAATGATTTCCATAAAAGAATAATCTCCATTTCATAAAAGAATAATCTGCTTATTTTAAGGATGCCAAATAAGTTAATAATCACAATCTTTAATACCACTGACTGTCATACATGACACTATTGTGTCATGAAAAATAATTTTGACTAAGTTAACATTATTTGGTGGGCTATCTCACTCTACTTCAATTATTTTTTGGTTTTGTAAGTATAAGAAATAAAAATCACATAAATATGTTTGTCATTGATTTAGGAATAAATTAGTTGCATACTTAAAATGATTTTCTGAAAGAACAAACACCATAGCCTACTGCTTCAATAAAATTGTTCCTAAGGATTGTCTTTTTTTTTTTTTTAACTGTGATGATAACACAAGATATCTTTATCTTGCTTCTAAAGAACACATGTGTTCTTATATAGGAGCTATTTTAAACTAACTCTCATTTGGCTAGGGGATTGCATTACATTCCAAATCTTGCTAATGTGTCCTCCACCACATAGTGTGCCCCTGTCCCTGTTATGTTAATGAATGACCAGATTGCTAGGAATCTCTGAAGACCCTAAGAATTTTGGTTTATGTAGAGTGAATGTCGTACAATAAAATCTGTTGTCTAATTTTAAAAAGAAATAAGAATGTGATTTTGTTAATAGGTAATAGAAAAAGTAACTTACAAATTTCCAGGCAGCTGAATCTTATGTCAATTTAGCCATTCAGTCATTTCAGCAAACCAGATTTTATGTAGAAGTAAATCTTATACTGTCTTCTTTCTCAATAATAGCTGAGCAATTTTTCTCCAATATATTTTATGACCAAGTCCCCTCTGCCCAAGAAGTCAGAGAAAAGAAATCATTTTATATTTTCTTCTACGTAAAATACTACCTATCTGTAACTGGATCTCTCAAACATCTCTGGCAGAAATGTAAAATGGTACACTCCCACTGGAAAACAGTTTGGCAGTTTCATAAAATGTTAAAAATACTCATAATACAACCCAGTAATCACACTCCTGAGTGTTTATCCTAGAAAAATACGGTCTTATGGGATATGAAATCTTTATTCAATGTTCTTAGCAGCTTTCTTTGCAAATTCCAAACTAGAAATCACCCAAATATCCTTTGTTGAGTGGATGAGAATGAATTAAAAAAGCAATAGTACATTCATACAAAGGAAAACCATCAACAATGAAAGGAACAAATAAATTATTAATTCAACAACTTGGATCAACTGAAAAACCTTCAAGCTTAGTGGGAAAAAACTCAGAAAATTATACATGGTATGTATGACTACATTTATATTACATGTTGAAATGACAAAAGTATAGTGATGAAGAGTGATCAAACTGACTACATACAATGTGACTTAGAATAAGTAGCAAATGGAAGTTTCTTCATGATGGAACACTCCACATCCTGACTGGTGTTAGTTTCATGAATTTACCCCTTCATTCCTGTTTCCTTACATGCATGCACACACACGCACACACATGCACACACACACACACTTCTAAGTATTTACAGCTGGTAAATACTGAAAAAAATCCTTAATTTATTTAATCACTTCATATCTGTGTTCGAGTTTTGAAATGACCTACAGTAAAGTACAATGTCATCACTGTGAAAAGGTGGTTATAGATTTTGGGGACTCTCTTCACTTCTCATGAATCTTCAGTTTTTCAAAATAAAACTTTTACGAAGTATGCTATCAATTCAATCTTTATATAGCCAGGATCATATGAAAGTTTCCAATTGTCTATGAAGTTGCAAATATTCTAATAGGTATTTTACATCTCTATAAGGACAATTATATATGTATTTTTTTAATTGAAAATCCTACAACTCATCAATATATATATATTTTTTCTGAATGTCACATACATGTAAATTGAGTCTATTAACCATACTCGGGAATATTTTTTGTTTTCCAGATTCATGTTTTTGATTTTTCCATTCTGTTTTGTTGTCTCTTATTGTCTGTACATACATCCAGGAGAGACACAACTGAGTTTGCTATTTCATACTTCCTCGGTATTCTAATGCTTTCCCTTCTTGTCTTCCAAGAAAATCCAAACACAACATGTTCAAAGTTCTTTGTCAAATTTGGGAGGAGACTTACATACTCTGGACCTACTCTTCTCTTAGTTATTATACAGAAGATTTGTAAAAACCAAAAACCCAGGCTGAATTCAGATGCTGCCAATGCTGGATCTGAAAATGGGCCAGCGTTTGCTCAGAATAATTCAAGACACACCAACAATATCATCATAAATGTTCTGGAGAGCAGATTTGATTGATAGTCAAAATCTCAACAACATCTATGCATGATTCTATGACTTTTATAAAAATGAAAATTTCATCACACAAAATCCTTAAAAAGGAGGATCCCATGAGCTCAGGAGTTGGAAACTAGCTTGAGCAAGAGTGAGACACCATCTCTCCTACAAAAATAGAAAAAAATTAGCCAAGCATTGTGGCGAGTGCCTGTGGTTCCAGTTACTTGGAAAGCTGAGGCAAGAGAATAGTTTTAACCAGGAGTTTGAGGTTGCTGTGAGCTAGGCTGATGGCACTGTACTCTAACTTAGGCAAGAGAGTGAAATGCTATCTCAAACAACAGCAACAACAAAATCCTTAAAAATATGTCTTCAAGGCTGGTACAGTGGCTCATACCTGTAAATCCTAGCACTCTGGGAGACTGAGGAGGGTGGATTGTCCTGAGCGCACAGATTCAAGACCAGCCTGAGCCAGACTGAGACCCCATCTCTAAAAATAGGCAGACGTGTGGCAAGCATGCATAGTCCCAGCTAATCAGGAGACGGAGGCAAGAGGATCACTTGAGCCCATGAGTTGGAGGTTGCAGTGAACTATGATGTGATGTGATGGCACTCTACTGAGGGCAATAAAGTAAAACTCTGTCTCAGAAAAAAAAAAAGATATGCTCATATGTTGTTCAAAACGGTCAATAAATCATAATCTTCTGTAGTTCCAATCTAAATATAAGGCATGCAATAATTGTAACCTATGTATAGCAAAAATCGGATAGACAGACCAGGAATCCCCAGTAAAAGAACTTAGAGAATAGAAAAATTAAGGCACTGTTGGACATTTAGTATAATTTGTACAGCATATTTAAACTAAATACTAATATTGAAATGAAAAAAATGAAGTTATTGCAAATAAACATCTAGAACATTAAGATCAATGTTCTTAAAAGGCATTTGGAGGTTACATATAGAAAACTTAGTTTGTAATAGAGTTTTATTATTTATCTCTTGATAGAACTGTTAAAAAAAAGTTTATAAAATAGCTAGGGCCATGGTAAAAAGCAAAACTTGCAAATGCATAAGATGAGAATCTATTAAACACAATTTTTACTTAATGATGCAACACTAAAAATAAACCTTTTTGGTACCTAACTCCGTAAACAGTTCCGTTATTGATGGATGCAAGAGTTTTAAGCATACTCATTATTTAGTTTTTAATCAATCCAAGTGTTTGTCCAAACTCATTAGTAAAGATTATTAAATGTGTTTTCACTACTTGTAATTAATCATTGATTAGCTATGAGAAATGTTTGATTTAGGAAACAGGATAGTTCTCTCATTTGAATTTTTTTCTAAACTATGGGCTAAACTAGCTTCTCTTGTGATATTACTTTTCTTTTTCTTTCTTTCTTTTTTTTTTTTTTTTTTTTTTGCAGTTTTTGGCTGGGGCTGGGTTTGAACCCGCCACCTCTGGCATGTGGGGCTGGCGCCCTACTCCTTTGAGCCACAGGTGCTTCCTGTGATATTACATTTCTAAGGCTAAGCCAGCACCACCGGTAGGTACTTTCAGAGCCCTATCTGATAGCCCAGGCCAGAAAATTAACTAACAAAAGACAGGGAAACAGAAGATTTAGCAAATTAAGAGCTCAGCATGCCCTATTTGCAATGCCAAAGAAGGCCTAGAAATTAAACAATGTTATCCCTTGTCTATAATTTTATTTAAGAAAAAAGAATAGAAACATTTAAAAGAAAGATTACATAATGGTTAACTAACCTAACGTGGATGGCAGAAAGTAACTCTGATACATAACAGTAGTATTTATAAAGAATTAAGTGATGAAAGAACCAAATGGATCACCAGAGTCTCTGTTCTCAAAGGAGTCACGAATGGTCTTTCCTCTTTTACGTTTTCTTTCCCTTCTCATTTTTCTTCAATCAGCCATTTCTCTGTGTGTGCATGTGTGTATATGTCATGTTTCATCTTTATTTTATTTGCCAAAAGTAATGTTTTCTTAAGTATTTTCTGTCAAGCTTTGGTTTGATAATATATCCAAACACTGGTATTGTCAGGGTAGACCAGTGAAAGCACTCTCTGTTCTTTCTGCATGATAAGAAACCAGTTTCACCTTCAAAATGACCTAGATTAGATCATATCTCTGAGTAGGTATCAGTGTATTACTGTGGACTAGTGCATAAATATCTCTCAGGCTCAACTGCTTCATCTGGAAGAAAAAGACAATAATACAAACTATGTTAGTTTACTAAGGCTGCCATAACAACGTATCGTAAACTGAGTAGTTTAGAGACAGAAATTTTTCTCACTCTCACTATTCTGGAAGCTGGAAGTCCAACATCCAAGTGTTGGCAGGTCTGGTTTCTCCTGAGGCCTCACTCCGTGGAAGGAGACAGCTGCCATCTTACTTTATCCTCAGATGGGCTTTCTATGTGTATAAGGATCCCTGATGTATCTCTTTTTATAAGGACACTGCTAATATTGGATCATGGTCCCACCTTTATGACCTCATTTCATCTTAATTACCTCCTCACATCCTGTGTCCAATTAGAGTCATACTGGTGGTTAGGGCTATAACTTGAGTTAGGGGGAGGGGTCAATTTTCAGTCCAATACACAAACCTTCAAAGATCATTGTTTAATGTAATTTTTAATAAGATACCTGGTACTACCATATACATAAACACCCAAGAAATTGAAGCTAATATGCTTTATATTTTTTCTTGAGGAATTATGATGCAAAGGTAAGTAAGTCATAGAATAGATCAATGCATTTATCAGTTCCCTCTTGATGCATTAGAAAAGAATATAAAACATAATGGCCTGAAACAACTATTGATTCAGTTCATATCTTACATGTTGCCTATTTGAAATGGTCTCAGCTGAGTGATCATCAAACCCAGGCCACGCTTGGTTGATCTCCTTAGACTTGCCCATGCAGCTGAAGTAATCTGGTGGGTTGGCTGGGGTTTAAAGGCTTGTCTGGAATGGCTCTGATCAGTGGGGTCTCTTTCTAGGCGGTCTGTCATTCTTCAGGACAAGTCCAGGCCTATCCATATGGCTAATAATGAGTTTCAAGAACAGTAAGAGAACAACCCCTATGGGCAAGGGTTTTCCAATCTCTGCATGTTGGCTCGGCACCTGTGGCTCAATCGGCTAAGGCGCCAGCCATGTACACCTAAGGTGGCAGGTTCAAATCCCCAGCCCGGGTCCGCCAAAAAACAATGATGGCTGCAACCAAAAGACGGCTAGGTGTTGTGGCAGGCGCCTGTGGTCCCAGCTACTTGGGAGGCGGCGGCAGGAGACTCGCTTGCGCGCAGGAATTGGAGGTTGCTATGAGCTGTGATGCCATGGCACTCTACCCAGGGGGATAGCTTGAGGCTCCATCTCAAAAAAAAAAAAAAATCTCTGCATGTTTCTTCTTTTGCTAATGTTCTATTGGTTAAAGCAAGTCTCATAAAAAAACCACAAATTTAAGAGGGAGAGAAATAGATTCCACGTGACGGGAGATACACAATATTTCCTTGTAAACGTGTGAAAACTGGAAGGGGAAGACTCTGTGGCATTTCTCATAATCTATCACAGAGTCCCTAATCAGTAGTCAGTAACAGAATGCCTGTGATTGTCAGTTAGGAGGCCTGATCAGACTGTGCTGGGCTGAGATCATATAGTTGACATCAAAGCAATTGTGTTCTTCAGTTATTTGAGATAGGGGAAAAATTCACAGAGAAATGTATTGTTGCCTAGGAGTGTTTTCTAAAGGTTTCTCAAAAAACAATCTATTTCTTTAGCCACACCCTTTGGCCTCCTAATTCACATTACCAGAAAATAGACTGATAATATAATGGCTTTGTGATTATCTATGTAATAATATTTGCAATAAAAACCTAACCCTAGGAAACCAACACTTCTATACATAGCTCTACTAATTTAAGAATAAGATTTTTAAGTCTTAACATATGTGGTTTAGATTACCACATTTTTCTTTTTATTCCCTATTCCTTTCATAATCAGTACACATTATATTTTGCCTCAGCAGAGATTCAAATTTTAGAATGGTAGAAAAGAGTTATATCTCAATGTTTTATTTCAAAAATGTTTTTTTGTGGGTAGCACTCAGGGGATGTAGAAAATATGTGATCAGTCAAAACAGATTTCTGTCTTCCTCTTGGATTAGAAATGAACTTCCAAGTTCTGGAACATTTTAGTAGAATTCTCATTTGTAGTGAGAATCTGAAAACAGAGAACATCTGTGTCAAAATACCCATTGGTGAAGTCTGGCATCTGGGCAACATACCACAGCATATCTATGCCCTGCACGCAGGTAGCAGAATAAATTTTACTATTTAGTTTGTAGGTAAATAGGCCAAGAGAACCTCCTCTGAGTTTTGATATGCTTCTGGTAAGGACAGAATTGTTTTCAATTCTTTTGTACATATACCACGGAAAGAAATTGAGGAAGTGGTAACTCTATGCTTAACCTGGGGAAGACCCTGAAACTCCTTTCCACAATGGCCGAATCACTTTTCATTACCACCTGATCTTTCTAAAAATATAATTTCAAAGAACTAGACAATGTTAAAAAGTGTTTATATTTAATTTTTATTTATAATTATTAAGACACACAATTGTACATACTTATGGGTTACAATGTGATGATGTACATGCTACAGTGATCAAATTGGGGTAAAGACCATATCTATAACTTAAAATATTTATCATTTCTTTGTGGTGACAACACTCAAAATCTTCTCTTGTAGGTGTCTTGAAATATACATGACACTGCATATTTACTGTAGTCACTCTACCATGTAACAGACGACAAAACTTATTCTTCCTAACTATTACTTTCTGCCAATTGACCAACCTCTCCTTTCCTTCCCTCCTCCCTAACTATCCTCCTTCCCAGTTTCTGGTATCCACTATCCTACTTTCTACTTCTATGAAATAAACAATTTTAGATTCCACATGAAAGCGAGCTCATGCAATGTTAACCCTTCTGTGCCTGGTTTACTTTTTCACCAAATATAATATCCTCCAGGTTGATCCATTGTGGCCAAAAATATACACAGTAGAATACTATCTAGTCATAAACTAAAATGAGAACCCATAATTTGAGAATGTTACTGAAAGAATCTCTGTGAACAAAATATGCAGACTATTACAACGTACTAATAATTAAGTTTATGATTATTAGTTATCTCCAATATACCTCATAAGCCACAGACTTAAGTTACATAATTTAAATATACACACAGGTATCCATCAATTTATATCTAATCTAATCACTACCTATTTGTTAACAATGTACCTATCATTTATTATCCATATATTTATCTAGCTACATACCTATTTTTCAAGCTAAATCATAACAAATTTACTTTATTATGTAGAATAAACTATACATTAACAAAAACCTATGTCATCAGACAAACTCATACTGAGAAAGCCTCAGATGTCTGTGTCTGGTATCTGTATTGGTAAGAACTTGACTAAAAGGTATATTAAACAGCTAATACATTATTTTGTCAAATCCTCTGAGGCAATGGGTAGAAAATGCCCCTTCAATCCTGAACATCCTTGATTTTATAGAAACACATCCTATAATAGTTCAAAGATTCTAAGAAATGCATATTTATGCTGCATCTGTATAAATGTGATTGTTTAAAATAAATAGCATATTTTCCTTTAAAAAATTATGCCAGTAATTCAATTTCCTTTAAAAATAATTTTTAGTAACCTACAAATATAAGTGAAACTTCTAACAGAAATAATGACAAACATATTTTTTCCTAAGATTTACACAAACTGAGAACAAAATTTCATTCTTTGTTACTCATCATCTGATGTCCTACTCATTTTTTGCTTTTAACTTAATCAGCATTATAAGATGTTTTCCAAATATAAGACTGTTTACTGAGCTAATAAAGTAATTAGTTTGATTAAACTGATGGCCAACTCAGGCAAACAAATTCTGTCAACACAATCTGTGTATTAACTTAGTGAATATTTATAATTTAATGCAAATTATGCTCAAATGCAATAATTTATGTAGATAGATCCCTGGCTAACCATGGAAAACTAAACAACTTTTTGAAACATGCTTGGAAACCAATTAAAGGATAAATTTGACAAAGATGAAAGAAAATCAACCATATATAAGAATCAGATTCGTGTACGTTATTACATTTTATAAAAGGTGTACAACTTGATCTGAATCTGAAAACATGGGTAACAAAGAAAACAGATGTGGTGGGCAGAATAATAGCCCACCAGCGTTGTCCACATTAATGTCCTACTTGGAACTTTTCCATATGTTAACTTTCTAAGGCAAATGGGATTTTGCTGCTATAATTAGATTTAGGATTTTAACTAACCTGGGATGACTGGGTGCATGGGATCTAATCAATATAAGTCCTTAAAAGTCGAAGATGGAGGCAGAAGAAGAGAATCAAAATGATGCCAAGTGAGAAGCATTTGATCCTCCATTACCAGCTTTGGGGATAGAGAAGGGAAACTTTGGCCAATGAATGTGGGGAGCTTCTCCAGACACTGGAAAAGGCAATAGAACAGAGACTCCACTAGAACCTCCAGAAAGGAAAGGAACAATACCAACGTCTTCATTTTAGCACCGTGAAAATCATCTCACTTTCCTGACACACAGAATTATAAAACCATAAATTCTGATTATTAGGCCACTAACTTCGTAGTAATTTACTATGGTAGCAATAGACAACTAATTCTCTAGAAATGGATGACCGTGACTCACGAGTACAAAATCTAATCATTACTCAACTATTTTATTTCCATGAGGATGTCACCATTAAAGTAAGGACATCCAGGTACCTAAAATTAGATACTGTAAAAAAAAAAAAAAGGTGAAATAGATAAACCAGTGAAACCTGTTAATATAAATAGAGAAAAGAGAAATAATCACAGGTGCAATATATTATGTCAATTTTTTTTGTGATTACTTTGTGCTAAAGTTGAAAACATCAATGAAATGGATACTTTTCAAAATAAATATGTAATTTTATATACTACATAGAGAAGTAAGTGATTCAATAACTAATAGTAGTATTAAAAATGTTTATCATCACTGATGAATTATTTAATTTTATCACAGAACATATTAATTGCCATTGTATAAACTTTTGAAGTCATAAGAGGTAAGAAATGACATAAATCATAATATGAAAAAGTAGATATGCAATCCAGGAATAATTAGCACAGAAATAGAAGCATGATTTAAACAATTATCAGTGTCATAATTTTCAAAAAGAACTATAAAGACATTCAACCTAAGGAGACTTCTAAAATAATTTATTGTATAAGTAAGACAAATAAATACATTTCATTCTGAAGCAGGATGACCAACTTTATTGGATAGACCATGACACAAATTGATATTTAAAACGTTAAAAAGAAAATTAACATAGTCATTTTCTTTGAAAAGTAAATGTGCTTTCAACAAATTACAATAAATGCTGAAATACTATCATCTATTAAAATTAGCAACCCTAGAAGGATATCTGTTATCAACATCATTTCTAAAATTATTTGTGAAAGTTACGTTTCATGCATTTAGAATGAAACAAAGAAGTTACCAACTGTGCAGGAAAATTAAAAAGCCATTATTTTCTATAATGTGTATACACAAAAATCCCAAGGAAACACGCAAAAAACCACACACACCACACACACAATTAGGTGGCATATAGGATGCCTGCACATAAATCAGTAGGTTTGCTAAGCTACAAAATAGGTTGTTACATTTCCAATGAAAAGAAAAAAAATAATTAAAACCAAAATCTTTGTTAGCCATAGGAAAAGGGATGTATCTTTCAAATAAATACAGAAGAAAAAAAATATGGAAAACTATGTTATGATCTTTTTTTCCTCACAAATAGGACTTTTTATTTGTCATTAAAATCTGAATTTTAAGCAGATTCTGGGACTGGTGGTTCATATCTGTCCAGAGGTTCAACATCAAGCTCCCGTCTCATCCCCAGTAGCCTTTCCAAACCTGCTGCCTTCACAGTGAAGCTCCATGAGTTTTCTCAATTCAAATGTGGCTTTTTCAGCCTATTTACCTTTCTAATGAAGTCACAATAGAGAGGATAAATAGACTAGCCTCTCCTCTTTTTTTCCAAAGCTGTCAGGTATCAATTTATTTACTATTTCTTTCTAATCGTTTGTCTGGATCTCTGTCTTCACAGTTTCTGCCATCTTCTTCTGAATTTTCCAGACTGAGCCTTAAGAGACTGTCTGTGACAAATTGTTGCATTTTTTAGTAAAATTAACACAGAGGAGATGTAGCAAATAACTAGTAGTCATCTTAACATCAATGGGAACGTCAATCATAGTTGGCCATTTTTTGATCATGAACACATTCTGTCATTTTGATTCACACCACGGAAGTCAGGCAGATTTTCCCAGCACATTCTCAGTTATTAGCATTATATTTTCTAAATCCAACTTCATCATACTGCAGAGTAACAGGCTCACTTGGAACCTGGAGGCAGTAAGCCCTGATTTTGATTCCTGAGTCCCAGTGACTAAAATTTTTGTAATATTTCTAATACTAGACCTATGCTTTCACATCATATGAATCCTTCTGAGAAAGTAGATCAAGCACTCTCTTCTGGACTCTTTTTCTGCCTTTCATGGGTGGTTGTTCTTGCCAACAGCTGTGATGCTTCTCATTATGTCCTGATTCTCACTGAAGTGTTTCAATATTGTAAGATACCTCAAAATATACTTAACCAAGGAGGTAAAAGAGCTCTACAAAGAGACTGTGAAACACTGAGGAAAGAATTGCAGATGATACAAACAAAAGGAAAAACAACATGCTCATGGATGAGTAGAGCCAACATTGTTAAAATGTCCATACCACTCAAGGTGATTTACAGAATTAACACAACCCCCATTGAACACCAACAGCATATGTCACACATCTAGAAAAAACAATTCTATACCTCACTTGGAACAGAAAAGAGCCAGGATAGCCAAAACAATCATTAGCAAAAGGAACACATCTGAAGGTATCACATGACCAGGCTTTACACTATACCGTAAGGCTATCATAACTAAATGAGCATGGTATTGACAAAAATAAAAACACACACATGTAGCAGAACAGAAAACCTTTTGCCACTCACAAGAATTAATCCATAAAAGATCAATAAAAGGCTTAAATGTAAGGCATAAAACCAAAAGAATGCTATTAGAAAATGCTGGAAAATCTCTTGTAGATATCAACCTGTGCAAAAAATTTATGAAGAAGGCACCATTTGCAATCACAGCAAAAAGAAGATTAAATTAATGGAATTTGATTAAACACATTCTGTATGGACAAGTAAATAATCAACATACCAAATAGAAAACCTATGGAACTGGAGAAAATATTCGCAAGCTCTATATCTGAGAAAGGGCTACTAACAAGAATCTACAAAGAATTTAAGCAAACCAGCAAGAAGAAGACAAGCAACTAGATTTAAAAATGAATAAAACACATGAACAGATGCTTTTCAGAACAGACAGGACAATGGCCAATAAACAAATGAAAAAGTTTTCAACATCACTAATCATCAAGGAAAAGCAAATTAAAACCATAATGAGATATCACCTTATCCCTGTTAGAATGGCTGATATTAAAAAGTCCCAAAACAACAGATGCTGGCATGGATAAAGAGAGAAAGGAATTCTTACATGCTGTCTGTGGGACTGCAAATTAGTACAACCTCCATGGAACAGTATGGAGATAGCTCAAAGCACTAAAAGTAGACCTACCATTTAATCCTGCAGACCTGCTACAAGGTATTTACTCAAAGGAAAAGAAGTCATTTTATCTAAAAGACACCTGCCCTCAAATGTTTACTGGAAACACAATTACAAAGATGTGAAATCAACTCAAATGCCCATCATTTCATGAGCGGATTAACAAACAGTGGTAGATGTATACCCTGGAATATTACTCAGCCATAAAGAAGGATGACTTCAAGAAAAAAAAAAAAGAAGGATGACTTCATGCCTTTTGCAACAATTTGGAAGGAACTAGAGACCATTATCCCAAGTATCTGGAAAAGGGAAAAACAAACACCACATGCATCAACTTTTAAATTGGAACTAACCAATCAGCACACATGTGCATAGATGGAAGTAAAACTCAGGAGAAATCAAGTGGGAGGTGAAAGAAGTAGAGGCGATGGGTAAAAATGTAGCTAACAGGTACCCTGAACACTATCTGGGTGATGGGCACACTTATAATCATGACTCAAGTGTTACTAACGAAATCCTTATAACCAAAAGTAGTTGAACCCTTGTAATAAGTTGAAATGTAAAACAAACAAACAGAAAAGCATGATTATTTGATCCTTTGAATTCACATGTTAATTCAACCTTGATAGTGAGCCTATGGAGATGTTCTTGCTACTTAATAATTACTGGTTTTAACATTCAGTCATTATTATTGACAGAAGTAAATGAGCTATCAGAGAATAACGAGGCTTTTTTATAGACTATTATAAAACAAACTGGATTTGTCACAGTTTTATTACATGAAGCATAAAAACCAAGGTATTCTCTTAGGACTCCTTGTTTTTGGTTGGAAAGGTCAAATATCAAGCCTTCTAATTAAAAACTATATATTCGGCCAGTTGGATATTAAGGACTCAATATTTTTTGTCCTTCAAATTCATGTGATAAAGTCTTCACCCCCCATGCAATGGTGTTTAAGGTGAGGGCTTTGGGTAATTAGGTTTAGATAAAACCATGAGGGCAATGTCTTTACAGTAACCCGTGTCCTTATAAGAGGAGAGACACGAGCTCTCCCTCCCTCTCCACACACATGTGCTGAGGACCGGCCTTGTGAGGACACGGTAAGAAGGTGTCTGCCAAAGGCAGGAAGCTGGCTCTCATCAAGACAGGAGACCTACCAGCACCCAGGCCTTGGATTTGCCAACCTCTGGTTGGAATGGTAAAAAACAAACTTCTGCTGTTTAATCCACCCAGTCTGGGGTAGCTTGTTTTAGCAGCCCCAGCATACAAAGACACTATAGCTTCTCAAAATTTCTTATCAAATCCTTATTTATAAGACATGTCCTTAGTCTCTTCTCAGCTCAGAGTCATCTTTTGCGGGTCAGCTCTTTTTAGTTAACAGCCTCTTAGCACTTTGTCAAAACTATTTCTTTTCTTTAAATTATCATTTTATTTGAGACTAGTCTTAGTCATCACCCTGCAGTTAAGTGCCCTGGTTTCATCATAGCTCACAACAACCTCAAAGCCTTGGGCCCAAGTGCTTCTCTTGCCTCAGCCTCCCAAATAGCTGGAGGGAGCCCACTACAACAGCCCCATAATTGTTTTTCTACTTTGTTTTTTTTTTTTTTTTTTGAGACGGAGCCTCAAGCTATCCCCCTGGGTAGAGTGCCATGGCATCACAGCTCATAGCAACCTCCAACTCCTGGGCTCAAGTGAGTTTCCTGCCTCCGCCTCCCAAGTAGCTGGGACCACAGGCGCC
>CAUYQV010105682.1:0-33097 GCA_963574575.1 Galagoides demidoff | reverse complement strand
TTTTTTTTTTTTTTTTGAGACAGAGCCTCAAGCTGTCCCCCTGGGTAGAGCACTGTGGCATCACAGCTCATAGCAACCTCCAACTCCTGGGATCAAGCGAGCCTCCTGCCTCAGCCTCCCAAGTTGCTGGGAACACAGGCTCCCGCCACAATGCCCGGCTATTTTTTTTTTTGGTTGCAGCCGTCATTGTTGGTTTGGTGGGCCCGGGCCAGATTCGAACCTGCCACCTTAGGTGTATGTGGCTGGCACCTTAGCCACTTAAGCCACAGGCGCCAAGCCCTCAAATTCTTTAGAACAGGTGCCAGCAAAGTTTTCTTGTGAAAAATTAAGTAATGAATACTGTTGGCTTCATGCGATTTATGTTAGTCTCAGTCAAGCTACACATTTCTGAGCAGCATGACTTTGTAACGTAAAAGCAGCCATTTACATCAGTGAATGGGTGTGGCTATCTTCCAGAAAAATTTTATTTTTAAAGCTGGCAGCAGGCGTGTGGGCTGTAATTTGCTGAGTCTTTTCCTAGAGCATAAAAAGTCACCTGAGGCTGGGTGTGGACTCTTACCTATAATTCCAACACTTTGAGAAGCCAAGGCAGGAGGACCACTTGAGGACAGAGGTTCAAGACCAGCCTGGGCATCATAATGAGACCTTGTCTCTACAAAAGATTTAAAAATTAGCCAGCTACGATGATACATGCCTATAATCCTAGCTACCCAGAAGGCTGAGGCAGAAAGATAACTTGAGGCTTCAAGGAGCTGCAGTCGCACCACTGTACACAGGCCTGGGCAACAGAGAAAGATCTTGGCCTCACCCCCAACCAAAAAAAAAAAAAAGTCACCTGAAAAGCAAAGTGAGAGAGAATGGAAGGAAGAGCTGAATTTGTTGACTATTTTTTTCAAACTGTGATCTGATTTTTCCCAGTCATGGCCTTGGAGACATGAATTAATCTCCTTAGTTAGATGTAGAAGCAGCTTCACTGTCAAGAGTATTTTATTAATTCATGACTTATGCTTCATCTACCTTCTGAAAGAGTCTGCAGTGGCTGTCACTGGGAATATACACATAAAGGTTTGCCTGCATGGTGTGATTGAAGAGACTCCCCCAAGCAAGGCAATTCTGTGTAGAATTATGTCATTAATTAGAAATTCACTTGAAATGACAATTTCCTCGAATACATAGTTAAGATGGGCTGTTCCAAACTATAGCAGACAAAAGTAGAAAGGCGAGAGGGCTCCTCAGGACATGTCCAAAGCAGATCCCAATCCAGAAGAGAAGACACTTTGGGGATGGGGTATGAGTTAAATTTAGTGTCAAATCATTAAACAAGAGAGAACGCCAATGTGTTCGGAGAAGTTACTATGCCAAAACTGGTATTAAGTACTTTGAAATGTGTTACCCATTTAATCTTTTCCTTTTTTATTTCCTGTAGTGATATTTATTCTTTTAAAATGAATTTTATTTGAGGTTTACAACATATTATGAGATTCATGTAGGCAATACAATGGTTGCTTGCTACAGTGAAGGTGATTAACTTATCATCTCACATAGTTACTTTACTGGGAAGCTAAAATTCACTTAACAAAATTCCTTAATACAATTTTACTAACCGTGGTTCCTAGGTTGTACATCAGATCCCCAGACCTGTCCGTCCTACATATCTCCTACTTTGGTTCCTTTGATCTATTATCTCTCCATTTCCTCTCTCTCCCTCCCTCCTCATGGCAACCATTGTTTTGTTCTCTATCTCTGTATATGTGATCTTTAATTTTTTTTAGATTACACATATAAGTGAGATCGTGCAATATTTTTTCATTCTGTGTCTTATTTATTTCACTTAGCATAATGTCCTTCAGGTTCATCTGCATGTGGAAAATGACAAACTGTCCTTTTTCAAGGCTAAATAATATTCCCTTGTAATCTATTTCTCTATCTCCTTAGATAGACAGATACTGTGTTTTCTTCATTCATTTGACTATCAGTGGACATATAGGTTGTTTCTAGTTTTTGGCCATTGTGAATAACACCAGGAGTGTAGATATCTTTATGAGGTGGTGATTTCATCTCCTTTGGATATATGCCTAGGAGATGGATTCCTGGGTCGGATGGTAGTTCTATTTTTAATTTCTTTAGGAACCACAGTACTGTTTTCTATAATGGCTATACCAATCTACCTTCCACGAACAATGTACTAGAGATCCCTTTTCTCTGCACCACTGCCAACATTTGCTATCTCTTCTCTTTTTATAATAAGCTGTGCTAATGGGTATGGGGATATTTCATAGTGCTTTTAATTTGCATTTCCCAGTGATTGCTAAGGTTTCACACCTGTTCATGTATCTGGTAGCCATTCTTATGTAGTCTTTGTAGAAATGTCTGTTTAGATCCTTTGCCCAATTTTTAATCTGGTTATTTGTTTTTCTGCTATTGAATTGTAAGAGGTCTTTACATATTTTGGATTTTAATCCCTTATCAGACATGTGGTTTGAAAATACTTTTCCCAGTCCACAGGCTGCCTTTTCATTTTGTTGATTGTTTCCTTTGCTATGTGGAAATATTTTAGTTTTACATAGTTTTATTTAGTTTTGCTTTTGGTGTGATGTCAAAAAAAAAAAAACATTGCTAAGGCTAATGTCAAGAAGCCTTCTCCCTGTGTTCACTTTGGGGAGTTTTATAATTTATAGTCTCACTCCATTTAATCTTTCTAGTCCTCCAGGGTAGGAATATGACGTGCTAAACAAAAGAAAAAAAGAATGAAAACATCCCCCCAATTCGCATATCTAATAGCTCCAAGAACTGGGATTTGAACCCAATTCTATTTCCATCATGATTGGATTTCTATTTAAAAAAAAAATCAGGCTTGGCGCCTGTGGCTCAAGTGGCTAAGGCACCAGCCACATACACCTAAGGTGGCAGATTCAAATCCCCAGCCCGGGCCAGCCAAACAACAATGATGGCTGCAACGAAAAAATGGCCGGGTGTTGTGGTGGACACCTGTAGTCCCAGCTACTTGGGAGGCTGAGGCAGGAAACTCGCTCGAGCCCTGGAGTTGGAGGTTGCTGTGAGCTGTGATGCCATGGCACTCTACCCAGGGGGATAGCTTGAGGCTCTGTCTCAAAAAAAAAAAAAAAAATCAAGATTTTGCCCATCTCAAGTCAAGAATTCTTACTCTCCCTTAATCTTTATTTTTCCTATGGCATGCTCTTTTTCTCTGCTCATTATTAAATCACATTATGATCAACATGACCTTTAAAAACACCCAAACCTATAATTGGTATATAATTCTTCATAATGGAGATCACTGGGCCACCAGAAATGAAAGAATATGTCAAAAGCTATATCCCCTCCTTCCTCAGCTAACTGAGGCTGACTATAAAATATTCCATAACTCTTATGCATTTAGCTACAAATCAAGCCTGATCATATGTGTATGATAATTATAAGAATAGCTAACATGTAATGAGTACTAAGTATATTGAGTAAAATGACAGCATTTCACAATTCTTTGATAATCTTACAGGGTAGTACTATCAAATTTCCATTTTATGGAAATGGTCTCTCATTAAGAGAATAATTTGCTCTGGGTCACCAAACAAGTTAAATAGCTGAGCTGCAAACCCACATATTCTTCAATTATTTATAAATTCATGCCTTAAAGAAAAATTACATGGATACTTTCCCTACTTATCAATGACAAGACTCCCACTGTGATAAGTATCTTCTTTCCTGTATCCACCTACATAGACTTTTGAGTCCCAGAAAAGGAGTCAAAGGAAGAAAAGGCAGCTCTCTCCAGCTTAGTCATTCTGTCTGTTCTCTCAATACCCCCTGTAGAAATTAGGAGCAAAAAGTAGGGGTGCGGGGTGAGGAGAGAGGTCAAACATTCTTGAAGGAGAAGGAAAAACAGGAATAGCTTACTAAACTCCTTTTACATTTATATATGCCTTGATCTAAACAAAATCACAAGTAAATTCAAATGCAGTATGTGTCAAAATCTTTTACTGTCAGAAATATTGCAAAATATACAAGAAAGTTACTAAGACTTCATTTCCCCCTTTTTTGGCATGATGGGGTTTTTTGGTATCAAAAACATAGGAACCCATGACTTTTTTTTCTGAATTTCAGAAAGCCTCACATTGTGTGAGCTAAATGACAAACTGAATTTTATTTCTTAGTGGGAACAATCTAGTTTCTCTGACATTAGCACACATACATTGTTCTTTTAAATCCCTTTGCCTATATGGAATCAAGATACAATTCTTAAACAACAAAGACTGTAATTGTATTAGCAGCACAATGAGTCACCCTATCACTTATATCCTGAATAAATGTGAGATGCGTCTGTTGAAATGGAATCCGTGGGCTCCCTTTAATGGGCCAAATGTCTCCAAGAACAGAATAGTGGGCGGAAGCGATCCAGCTGCTCAGACTGGAAATCTTTTGTTCTTGAACGAAAAATCAGAAAAGCATCATGAAAAAAAGTAAATGTACATACTTTACGTTGAGAAGAGATTAACAAAGCTTAGTTAGAACTCTGATCCTTTGGCTGCTTACATAGCTGTTTATTCCTCACAGGAGGTCTGGTAAGAATGAATTTTCCTCTCATGTGTGTTCTTTAGATTACAATTTTCAAACTTTCTGGAGGCAAATGATCATATAATCTACTTTTCCTATGTACTTCCATTGCTACTGCAAAAAAAAAAGAAAAATAGCACCCTGAAATGAAAGGAAAGAAGAGTGTGGTTGCTGTTGTTGACAAGGCAGCAAGGGTGGAGAAGAGCAAAATGTTCCCTAGTGACAAAACCAAAAATATGGCATAAAAATCGTTGCATAAAGTGGGGCATTTCAGCAAATTAAAACTGCTCAGGGCATATCTAAATGGCCTTGAGTGCTCTGCGAATGCCCTTGGGCCAGGGCAAGGCTACTTTTCAAAAGGAAAGAAAACTTTGCTCTTGAAAGAAACTTGGCCTCGTGGTTGGGGAGAGGGCGCCATGCAGTGGAGAAAACCTCACATTCCCAAGTTAAAACAGAGGTTGTGCAATGGCTGCTCCCAGTGCCCTGAAGTTGACTACACCTTTCCATCCTTCTCACTGTCCCCAGACCTAGCAACATCAGGGAAGAGCAGCACAATTTAGAAGTCTAGGAAGACTCCCAGGCCTCCAATGCACGCCCTTGAGAGGAGCGACCTCAAAACTCAAAGGTCATATTAGAAAAGCTGTCCCTCGTGGGTCACTCACTTTCTCATTCTCTGAGATGAGTGCAGAAGAGAACCAAGAGGGTCTGGACTTAATTTCTTTGTCCACTCTTCCAAAGGCAACAAAGAGAAGAAAAATCTCAACCCTGATGGGGAAAGAAAGTGACAGGGCTGGCACTGAGGATGGCAGAACAACTCTGGCAAAGGTCATGGCAAGTGATGACTGTGCACACAAGGGTGCAGACTTTGGAGCTAGCAGCAGCAGAAGTACCAGGCATGCTGAGCACCATGGAGACGGGCCGACAAAAGGAGGGCAGGGAGCAAGGCGAACTAAACCGAGGAGAGTGTGCAGAAGAAGAAATCTGAGACACCTCACTCTCTGTGTGGAAAAGTGCATGGTGGATCCCTTACATATCATGCTAGTGAAATAAACCCCCAAGAGACTGGGAACTTTGGGGAGTTTTGTTAACAAGATGAAGATCCTTGGCATCTGTAGCTTAATAGATCTACATTGGTTGAGCTAAGGCCCACTCATACCCTGTCTCTCTCACCCTAATAATGTTTCCATATGGGAGATGCTCTACTTCCCTAGAGTGGGGTACAGCTTTTTGCAGACAAGGAAAAGGAGCATCTTGGAAGATTGTGGATCTTGCCTAAGATCACATGGCTGGCCCTTGGCAGACTGAGGACTGGTCCCTGGGTCTGTCTCACTCCAATGTTGGACTCTTTTTTTCCCCCTGTGAAAACAACCTGATCTTTTTTTATTATACATAAAACATACAATTTGCGGTTTCAACCATCTAAAATGTACAATTCAGTGGTTCTCTGTGTTGTACAATTATCATCTCTACTCATTTCTAGAACTTTTACATCATCCCATACAAAAACTCACTAAACAGTAACCCCTCTATCCCTGCAGCCCCTGGTGACCTCTTGTCTCCTCTCTGTATGAATTAGGCTATGGCAAGTCCCTCATAAAGGTAGAATCAGATAATATGTGTCCTTTCGTGTGTGGCTTATTTCAATTAGAATGATGTTTTATAGATTCATCATATTGTAGCCTGAATCAGAATTGCATTCTTTTTTTAGGACTCAGTAACATTCCATCCTATGGATTATACCATGTTTTGTTTCTCTCTTCATCTGGTGATAGACATCTGGGTTCTTTCCACCTTTTGGCTATTGTGAATAGCTAATGACGCTGTGAGTGCTGGACACAGTGCGGAAGTTCCCCCAAGAAGCTCTGACCCTGGACTCTCTCCTTACGGTTTTCATACATAGTCATATTTGTTCACCGACTCACTCGTGCAACAAAGACTTACAAGGACTTACCATGTGCCAATCCCAGTGGTCAGAGTGGAGGAAATATTCATGGACGAAAGACAGCAGGCTCTCAGCCCTTTTGGAGTTTTCAGTGTAGTGGAGGTGACAGGCATTAATCAAATGATTGTATCAATAAATGCGAAATTACATCTCTGGTAAATACTATGCAGGATTTGAAAGATGATAACAAGGGTGTTTGAGAAATCTAGGGGTTCCCTACCAAAAGGGGCAGTGAGTTGACAGTAGAAAGAATGAGTAGAAAATAAATAAATACAGGGTGTTGAGAACTGCGTTTCATCTTGTACTAAAGCCCTGTGGGTCGGGAAGGGAAATGAGACTCATTGAAGGGAATAATAAAAAGAGAAGGGGTAATTATTGAAGCTACAGAGAGAGATGAAGGATCTATGGAGGATTTTTTTAAAAAATAGGAAAATCTTGCATGTGTTTAAATTTTGGTAGTAAGGATTCAGTAATAATAGCCAGTACATATGTTCTTGGTCATACATTCCTTATACAAATATATGCATATGCTTTCCATATATTTATTCATTCAATCTTCTTTATAAGCTTTTGGGAAGTAAATGCTCTTAGGATCCTCATTGTACAGATGAAGAAATAGAAGCAGAGAGTTTAAGTAACTTGCCAAGCTAGTAAAGTATCAGAGCTCAATGGTCATTGACCTTAACCAACGTAAAATCCTGCCTCTATCTCTTACAGAGAAGGGAATAAATACATTAGAGAAAGTATAACATAAGCAATAGGTGAAGGTGGTAGTCCTTAAATACAAGACAACATGAGAATCAGAAAGTATGCTCATTAAAATTCATATTTCCATACCCTACCCACCCCTGGCTTTCTGAACCAAACCTGGGTGATTCCGACACAGGTGCCCCAGGGACCTGCTTTGAGGAGCACTGCTTTGCTCTAACAACTGTAAAGGAGGGGAGCAAGGGGCAGGAGTCCAAACATGGCAATAGGGGCAGTTGGAAGAGTTTCCTTCTAAGGGCTTCTATTTCTTCTATGTAATATAACACAACACACTTGAATACTATGAGACAAATGTGGGTATCATCTGAAAGACTCTTGTCAACCATGAAAGGATTGAGAACAACTCTTCCCTGGCATGGAAAGACACCGTCCCGGGGGATTGCTACATTACTTGTCTGCTCTTGTGCCAAGAGTGGTTAAAGAAGGCTGTGTGTTGGTTCCTCAAGACATTGTAGGAAAGAGTGTCTACTATGAGAGTGATTAAGGAAAGACTGGACGAAGCGTGGCAGTAAGGTCAGTCAGCCAAGGACACTGTGGGCTAGACACCCTGTAAGAGGGAACCAGTAAGATCCAGAAGAGGAAAAGATGTATTTATGGCTAAAAGGGAAGTGCACGAGAGACACAATTTATTTACAGGGTCCTTGTGTCTGCAATGAGCATTGTTTAAAACTTCTTTTATCCCACAATTATCTCGCCAAACTTCCTACCGGACCTCCCAAAACATTGAGATTTACATCTGAAAAATCAGTGCATAGCGACAGGGAACATCTGTGGTCTTCAAGTGACACAGCTAATGGCCTTTCCCCAACTCTTACATCACCAGGGACCACAAGCCAACACACACTGTGAGGATGGAACCAGCTGTAGGGAAAGCATTCATTATCAGGGAGAGTTGCCCAACATCCAAAAATTCGGCCATGCAGGAAAATTAAATGGAAATATCAAAAGTTGATTTTTTTTTTCCTAGTCTTCCACAGGTCATTCTTATTTCCCATTTCAGTCATTCCTAACTTGCAAATCTATAGCTGAAGTTGGATTTGAAATTCAGGCAACTTTCAACTACTTGTTCATGTGACAATGTTATAATCCACATAAAACCCAAATGCTGAATTTAGCTAACAATTCCACTTTCTCCTCCTCCTCCCCTAAATAATTTTTCTTTCACTGGAAGAAGATACTTTCCTTGAGTTGATCCTTGTCTCCCTTCAGCCTGTACCATGAACTGGGACAGTCAGTGTCCAGGCATAAAGAAGCAAAGTAAAGAGTGAGCGAGGTGCCAAATGCGGAGTCCCCACCTACTACATCCTCCTGAGTTTGGGATGAGAGTGGGAGGAGTTCGCTTATAAATTTGAGCTGGAAGCAGAATTTCCCTAGGTGACCAGGGGAAAATGTCCATGAACTCAAGCCAAGCCAAAGCCGCCATTCCCAGCCTCGTGGGCAGCCAGTCCACCCTTCGGAAGTGCCTCAGACAGGGCTTTGTTGTGTTTCTCCAACAAGGAAGCTTCCTGGAGGTCGCAGCATCTCCTGCTACCATGAGAATAGCCGGAGCTCAGTCATCTCTTCCCCTCATCCTGTCAGAAGGAAGAGTCAGAGAATTCCCATTTAAACAACCTCAGCAGAACTGACAGAGAAACAGGAGAAAAAAGGAAAACTACAGAAGGGTTGTGTAAAATCCTTTATACACACACACATATATATACAGTAAGACAGATATATGCATAATAATATATATAATAAATACATATACATACTTACACATATGTACATATCTGTATATGCATGTATGTGTATGTGGGTATGTATGTAATTTATATATTTATTTATGTATTTATTATTTCTGCATTTATATTATATATAAAATATTGTCCTCCCCTCCTCCCAACACATATTGATTCTGATTTCACAGTGTCAGAGCATAACCAGAAAACTCAAAAGAATGAAAATTAAAAACACAAAGCAAGTTTCCAGCTGGATGGGTGGTTGTTGCCAAAACAACCTTGACCGGAGAGGCCAGGATGCAAAGCTGATCCAGCCAGCTATAGACAGGTGCCCGAGGCAAGGAGTGACTTGGCAGTGGCTCCTGACATCCTTCCATCTCCAAATACACAAGTCCAACAAGCCATGTTGTTCCCTCATTCTTTCTCCCAGTGGGAGGAAACACTTCTGGTTAGACATCTGTTTCTGCTTCCAAATGCCCTTGGAATACCCTGAACAGAGTAGGACCCACCTGCTGGACCAGGACCAGGGTGGAAAGGGGCACACTGAGGGCCACCTGGGTGGCAGGCAGTTCCTTCCATGCCCAAGGGCAATTGGCCTATGAAGGTTGAAAAACTGCATTCATGGCACCTTGATTTCCATACAGTTTGTTTGATTTCTCAAGACACTAGGAGATGTGATAGGATAACCTTCTCTCCCCAAAGACAAAGGAAAAGCCAAAGAAGAAGTTATAAATGTTCACATTTTCCTGTCACCACAAATAATACCCCAGTAATCAGAGCAGTCTATAGCAAAGTACGATTGGCTTGCTCCTGAAAAGAGAAAGCTTTCTTCTTGCCTTCTTTATGATAATCGTGTTACGAATGGAAGTGTGTTTGCAAATCTCCTTAGCTGACTGAGAAGTTCCTCCTTCTTAAATTGCCGAACGGCACTGCCTGTCCCAAAGCAAACACGACAAGCACACCTGTGGTTTTTCCTGTCAGTTGTTTTTGTTACTTTCTAACTCAGAGGAGCCCAACCTAGCTTCATCCTTACCCGACAGTTGGAACCCATATTTAGCCAAAGGTAAAAATCATCAATGCAAATCACTGGCATTTAAGCAGTTCTAAATCAACAGGTTCTCCTACGGGATTGCGTGTTAGAAGCTCAGTGTGACAAAACTGAAGCCAGCTCTGAAAATAGAGAACATAAAGGTCCTTTGCTACTGGAACGCTCATAAATGCCTCCGACTAGCATTTGAGACTCTCCACCATCTGCCTCCATCTGCCTTTGTAGGCTTCACACCCATTTCTTCAAATCAGGTGCTCCTCTCAAGCCCTGTCAAGCTGCTTCTTGCCCCTTTATTCAGCATGAAAGTGTTGCCCGTCACCTGGTTTTTCTTGACCTTAATCCCTACACTGACCATTGAGCATCTAATTGGTGTGCAGAACTTGGCTCCTTACGCACTTGAGAATTCAGACCACTGGGTTCTCTTTCCTCTAAAGCAGTGGTTCTCAACCTTCCTAATGCTACAACCCTTTAACACAGTTCCTATGGGTCGCAACCCACAGGTTGAGAACCGCTGCTCTAAAGTCTGTTGTACTCTCTCTTGCATACAATCAATTGGCCCTTCAAACTCTTCTCCCTGGTTATCAGTACTAAACACGTAATTGTTTCCCCAAATATATGTAAACAAATTTAACTATACCATGTGTAGTATGAAAAACACAGAACATGTTAATGGTTGAAGGAAGACCAGGGTAAGGGTGAAATTTCAGAGGGATGATCACGACAGACATGTATGAGGACAGTATGTTTGAAATGAACAAAGCAAGGCAGCCAGCCACACAAAGGGCTAAGAAGAGGGGGATGTGGAAAATTCTAGACAGCCAGTGAAAGAGGCCCAAGAGGAAACCAGCTGGTGTCTCAGGACCAAATAAGAAAGCAGGTTCAGGACGGAGACGATGAGGAGATAGAGGGGCAGCGGGAGATGACATGGACCCCTGCTGGCTGGATGAGGAGTTGGGTTTCCCTCTAAGTGCAGTAGGAAACCTTTGGCAGACTTTAATATAAGAAGTGATATAGCTGGTTTATGTTTTTTAAAAATCTCCCCAGTAGCAGTGCAGAGAAAAGACCATAGAAAGGCAAAACCAAAGGCCTGAAGTTGACCTCTTAGGATTGCAAGCCAACATGAGAGAGGCAATAGCAGTGAAGATGAGAAGATGTGCTCAAACTGGAGACATATTCTGATGGTAGTGTCAGTAATTTTTTTTTTAAGTAAATTTATTTCAGGTTGATTCGAGGGCATAAACAGGCAGGTCAAAGAAAATTGATTATGTTAGGTAGAGTCCCTCTTGTACTTATGTCTCACACACAAAAAGTGTGCCAATACCCCCACCCCATGCCCCTTTAGTGAGAATACCCAAGCCCCCCTTTCCTCCATACCCCTCCCCCAACATGAATTGAAATGAGTTTTCTCCTACGTGGGCATGCCTCAGATCGCCTACTATTAGTATCGAGTACATTGGATATTTTCTTTTCCATTTTTGTGATACTTTACTAAGAAGACTATGTTTCAACTCCATCCAGGGTATTACACAAGATGGGAAGTCACCATCTTTTTATGGCTAAATACTATTCCATGGTGTGCATGTACCTCAATTTGTTAATCCATTCCTGAGTTGACAGGTCTTTAGGTTGTTTCCACATCTTGGCAATTGTAAATTGAGCTGTGATAAACAATCTATGTCCTTATGAGAAAACGATTTTTTTTTTCTTCTGAGTTGATGGTAGTAGTGAGATTGCAGTAGTGTCAGCAGTTTTTGATGATGGATTGAACACAGTTTATAAGAATAACACCTAGATTTTTGACCTAAGCAACTGAATGTCATGTGATCCCAATGGACCAATGTTGCCATTACATCCAGTGGATAAACATTATCTTCCAATTATCAAATACTTTATGTTGTGTCCACATACAACATAATAATGGTTATGCCATGACAAAGGTTTTAGCTCTTATTTAGATGAGCCTGTAAGTATTTTGAGCAGCATGTAACAGATGAGGAAAATGAACCACAAGAAGTGAACTTACCCAAAATCACCTGCTGAGCCAGGTGTCAAACCTTGGCCAGTGGGACTCCATGGTATATTATCTCCATTTAGTTACAACTTTTTCCACTTGCCTAATGACTGATTAATATACATTAGCACTGAAGTTTGTCTTTCAACAATGTAGGCTTGCAAGAAACCAGACAGAAGGGAACCAGAAGTGAACATCACTCCTCTCTGGATGGTGGAGTCTATAGATCTTTTTTCCTTTACACATTTTTGGGAACTATTTTTGTCAGGTTATTGGGGCTTTTTGTTTTGTTTTGTTTTCTATGAGGAAAACTGAGGAACCTAAAGCCGGGTCTAGAGACAATCTGTGTCCTAATTCCAGCCCTATACCATGATTATATATCCTTGAGCAAATTTCTTAGCTGCTAAGAGTATCCATTTCCTTGTCTATAACGGTGTGTAATAATAGAGGATAGTATAAAGATTAAACAAAAAATGTAGGAAGCATTTAACATAATGTCTGGCAAGTAGAAAACTCTCAATAAATAAATGGTACCTGTTTTAATGGTAGCTTCTAAGAGTAAGCACCTGGACCCAAACAATTATTCAAGTCAGCATTTTGTTTTCTGTAATTTATTTCTATCTCACTAGGTGAAGCAAGGCAGACAAAAGAGAGAGTGGCTTGCTTAATAGTCAAGATAAATTAAGAGTCCAGACAAGAATTCTCATTTCCCAATGCCCTGAACACATGCACTAAATCACCCAGTCTCTTGGATAGCATGTGTTTTTAAAACTGCTAGCCGATTGATTGCTCCTGGATTCTGCAGGCATCCAAACCACAGCTGCTTCAGACTAGCCATTCAAATGAATAAACTAGAAGGTCATGTCATTAGGCTCAGAAGACAACTAAATCAAATTTCTGCTAAGAATACTGGAAAATCTATTGCTATTAGGAAAATTGTCAGTGTGGCCTTAAGAGCTATTTTCATGTGAGAAATCTATAATCTGTTAATATGTGTGTCTTAAAAGAGTATAGTTGTTAATCTATTCTGTCAAATCACAGAACATAAGGAATTCTGCAATTTACAACACAGATTCATCTCCTTAAAGATAAAACAATGCCTTGAAGGTAATTGTGAGAGTGGGAAGCAGCTTTGATGGCTAACTGATTATTAAAATCACCTGAAGAGTTTAGTAAACGTCATCATTCTCCCATCACTGAATTCTCAGAGATTCTAATCCAGTAGGTCCAGGGTAAAGTCTAAGAATAAATATTTTTAAAGAGCTGTCTGTTACCAACCAGGGAATTGCAAATCAAAGTCACAATGAGATACAGCATCACACCCACTAAAATAGCTGTGATCAAAAATGCAAGTGTTGGCAAGGATGTGGAGAAACTTGAATTCTCATACACCATTAAACTGGAATGTAAAATGGTACAGCAGCTTTAGAAAACCATCTCTCAGTTCCTCAAAAGGTTACACAAAAAGTTACCATCTGGGCTTGGCGCCCATAGCATAGTGGTTACACGCCAGCCACATACACCGAAGTTGGCAGGTTCGAACCCAGCCTGGGCCAGCTAACCAATAATGATAACTACAACCCAAAGTAGCCAGGTGTTGTGGTGGGCACCTGTACTCCCAGCTACTTGGGAGGCTGAGGCAAGAGAATTGCTTAAGCCCAAGAGTTTGAGGTTGCTGTGAGCTGTGATGCCACAGCACTCTACCAAGGGTGACATAGTGAAACTCTGACTATATATATCCAGGAAATATCTTGTTTACCAATATTGTTAGTAACATTAACATTATTCACAATAGCTAAAAAGTAGAAACAATGCAAATGTCCATCAACTGATAAGTGGATAAATAAAATGTGATATATACATATAATAGAATAGTATTTGCCCATAAAAAGCAACAGAATACTGATACATACCAAAACATGGATAAACCTTGAAAATATTATTTGTGCTGAATGAAAAAAGCCAGTCAGCATACAGTGTATGATTTCATTCACATGAAGTGACCAGATTGCACGAACCTATGAAAACAGAAAGTAGATTAGTGGATGGGGAGGGAGAGAGGACAAATGTACTACTAATAGATAAAGGGGGTTTGTTATGTGGAGATGAGTAAAAAATTACAAAATTGGTGTGGTGACAGTTGCACAACTCAGTGAATGCACTAAAGACATTGATTGAATTCTACAATGTAAAAAAATAAATTGTATGGTATATGAATTATATCACATGAAAACTTCCGTATTACAAAAAACAAAAGCTACTCAGGTGATTGTGACATGCAAACAAGTTTATATTTTATTTATTTATTTATTTTCTTCGAGACAAAGTCTCACTTTGTCACCCTAGGTAGAATGCTGTGGCGTCACAGCTCACAGCAACCTCAAACCCCTGGGTTCAAGCAATCCTTTTGCCTCAGCCTCCTGAGTAGCTGGGACTACAGGCACCTGCCACAATACCCAGCTATTTTTTAGAGATAGGGGGGTCTCACTCTTGCTCAGGCTGGTCTCGAACTCGTGAGGTCAAATAATCCACTGGCCTTGGCCTCCCAGAGTGCTAGAATTACAGGAGTGAGCCACCACACTCAGCCCTGCAGACAAGTTTAAAAACTGATGTTTTAAGTCTTTACTACTGGTCTGCGAGCCAGCTGCACCAACATCATTTGGAATTTTCTTAGGAATGCAGAATCTCAGTGTTAAGGTGGAAGAGATCAGAGATCGTGCAGTTGAACAAGAACTCAGAGTGACTGGTATGCACATTAAAGTTCGCTCTAAGGTACTATTTAGAACCTTCTTGGAACGTATCTGCCCAATCCCAAATAATCAAACCTAAGACTCTGACCTCCTAAACAGGACAAGCATGCTCACTAACATCAGAAATTTACCCAACTATAGGAAAGTTCACCATAACATCTTTGGGGAAAGCCCCAGAGACAAGAACTTCATAAATAAATCTCTTTAGTACATAATCAGAGTCTTGAGGAGTGTTGCTAGACTCTCACTGGAGAACATGAAAGTATTTCTGCCTTTAGTGAAGCGGAGAAGAGGATTGTGTTAACCCAATCGTCAACCAGAGCAGAGGCAGAGAGGTAGGCTTAGGTAGAATTTAGAGGAGGTAGATGTCTTACATAATCTGACATGGAACTTCTCTCATTTTTCAATTGCCTTTAGCTGTGTTAATGAATTTTTTTTTTTTTTTTTTTTTGCAGTTTTTGGCCAGGGCTGGGTCTGAACCCGCCACCTTCAGCATATGGGGCCAGCGCCTTACTCTTTTGAGCCACAGGCACCCTGTATTAATGAATTTTTTACACTGGCACAAAAGAACCGCGACATTTCTCCTGCCATCTATGTCACTCATTGAATATGTTCTATCATATCCCCAACAGTTGGGGTACTCTTTTAAAGATTTAATTCTGCATCAGTGAGATGTTATGTTGCCTCCTAGCAGCAATGTTTTTAACTAAGTAGACAGTCTGTTCACTTGACACTCCAATTAACAACACAGGGTCAACGTACCTCAAGCAAGCCATCACACCGCCACACAGAGTTTTTAAAGCCACAGAACATTATAGTAAGGCTCAGTTTTTATGCTCCTATTTTATCTCTAGGGGCTGGGTTGTGCAGAGGTTATTAGACAAACAGTTAATAGACCAACTTGATCTGACTCTTAGAAATGCTCTTGGATAGTTGTATGAGTCTGTGCAAGCTATTCGTGCAGCTGAAGCCTCTGTGTCCTCCTTTATAAGTTGATATAACAGCTTCAGAAAATTGTTGTAAGGGAAAAATGGCATAATGCACATAAAGCACTTAATATACTTATTTTTATTATTAAATCGTAATAAGCGATCAATGTGGTTAGCTATTATCATTATCATCAACATTCTAAAACTGGTATACCAGCAATGTTTGATGGCATATTTGCTTTTGAAACATTTTATAATCAAATTACAATTTAGTTTGAAAAGGTTCAACATATTTACAGTAAAAATTAGCAATCTATAAAGTTAAATGGATTCAGGTACAGTACAACAGAGCCTCAAGCAGGATGTCGGAAAACCTAAGTTACAAACCTTTGCCAGGAGTGAGAATAGCGGGTTGTGTCAATCAAACATGATGTTTATCAATAAAAGTGGTTGTTACAGGTCGAATTGTGTACCTTCAAAATTTATAGGGTGAAATCTCAACCTCAGGTGGCCTTCATTGGAAATAGAGTTGTTGCAGATTTAAACCATCAGGTTAAGCCAAGATCCTACTGGAGTAGGTTAGGTGAGTGATACAACATGCCTGGTGTTGTCATGAGAAGGAGAAACCAGGACACAGACACACACGTACAGAGAATGCCCGGTGAAGATGAAGGCAGACGTCTGGGTGATGATGAGGAATGCCGGAAACGCTGGCACACTGCCAAAAGCTAGATGAGACGCTCACAGCTCTCAGAAGACACCAACCTAGATAACACCTTGATCTTGGACTTTTAGCATGAGGAACTGTCAGGCAACAAAATTCTATTGTTTACTTCACCCAACTTGTGTGTTTCTAGAAAACTTACACTGTACCAAATGACTTTCTAGATGGCAAATAAGGCAAGTTATGATTCTATGTCTAGCATGATTTCAAGTCACCTGGAAAGCTTCTTAGAACATAGATAGCTGCCCCATTATTAGTTCTAATTCAGTATTTCTGGGGCAGGGTTGGAGACTTTCTACTTCTCATCAGTTTCTAGGGGATTCTCAAGTTGCTGTTCCGCAAGCATTTTGAAGACCTCTGGTGTAGATTTTCAGAGAAAAGAGGGATCCATGGGGGTTAAGAATCTATCAGCAGCAGGAAAACACAGGTCTAAAATCCCACCTTCTCAGAAAATTTACAAGTCTCTGTATCTTAATCTTCTCTCCCCATACCATTCCTATAACAAATTAAGGAAAGAAGCATATTGTATTTAACCATATTAATGGATCCAGCCATATCTAATCAATCAGGATTGGGAACTGACACTCCAGGTCCTTGAAACATGATTTCATAACAAACTCTCAGGAACTGAAGTCTAAGACTTCAGGGTATATGAGAATTACCTAGGAGGTCCAGGAATCACTGTAAACAGACTGAAGAATTTTTAGAGGTGAAGTCAACACAGCTGAATTTTTAACTGACTCTTCAGATAATTCTGATGAACATTAAAGTTTGAAAAATTCCATAATCCATTCAACATTTTTTTCATATGTGTAAAATAAACTCATCTCTGTTCCAACGTGGAGCTCTGCAGCAATAAAGTATAATGAAATGAATATAAGCTTTGGACTCAGTCTGACATGAATGCACATCCTCCCCCTGTCCATAGATAGCTGCATGCTTTGGGATAAGTCACACAAGGTCTCTGAGTCTGTTCACTCATCTTAGACATGCTCTTTCTTTAACTAGTTGAGAATTAGCCCTAACATATATAAACGCTTTTCACACAAAAAAAAATTTATTAGAAACAAAAAATATCTGCAATGCTCCTACAATGCATCAATAATCATTTCCTCCTGATAGAGTATCAATAAGCAATAAGGGGAAGCCTTACTATATTCACCGAGTTTCACATACACAGAATACAGCAGGCAGTTAAGAAATATTTCCCTATTTAGATAAAAATACTACCTTATAGCAGAGGTGTTAAGAACTCAGAGTTTGGAACCTGATCATCTGGGCTGAAAGGATGGCTTTGCTGCTTAATGTCTGACTTGATTTCCTCTTTGATGGCCTAATGCTCATAAGCACCCCAGTGAGAGAGATGCTGAATGTACTGAATCACTTACCATGTGCAATGTACTTACAGTGGTACCTGGTATTAAATAAGGGCTTTCTCTATTATTATTATTATTATTATTATTATTATTATTATTATTAAGCACGTATGTACTAAGGGGATGCTCAGAAGAAATTGGTTGTGAGGAGCAGGTAAAGATTTTTTAGGGAAAATCAAGTTTTGAGCTATTCTCATAAAGAATATTAAAATGTGGAGGGAGGGTGATTCGAGGTATCATCTCTATGGTTTATCTTACAAGGGTACAAGGAATCTTTCTAAAAGTAGAATACAAACATCTTAACACAATAACTAAGAAAAATGGCATGAAGACTACGTGAACCAGTTTGATGAAAATATTTCAAATTGTATGTGAAAACACCACACTGTACCCCATGATCACATTAGTGTACACAGCTATCATTTAATTTAAAAAAAGAAAGAAAGAAAGAAATCATGAAGCTGATACTAGGTAATGACTGTGCTCTAACTAGTCGAGCCAAGTGGCTTAGATGAGGTTTCTGGTTTTTGTTGGAAAATATTTCAAACTGAAGTATCTTTTAGATTATTATGTCAAGAATAAAACATCACTTTCACCTAATAACATTCATTAAGAAAAAAGAATATTAAAATGCAACTCTATTATCACAAGCTAGAAATTTTCAATATCATTACAGAAACCATGCAGGAAAAATGAGAAAATGAAGCCCCCTAGAGAGCTTGATTGTAGACATAAATCATCACCACTGTTACCTGTGCCACACACCTGCATCATATAATAAAATGATGGCACTCAAAAAGGTAAGAGAGTCTGAGACAAAGTTATCATTTACAGGCAAGTAACCACCATGTTTTCACTCTTCATTTGACTATAAACTGGGTCTAGGTGACAGATGGATGAATATTCATGAGTTTCCCTAATACCCAGATTCTTCAACCACGGCAGAGCCCTGGTTTAACACTACGCATCATACCATGGTTTGGAAAATACTGCAAGTCCCCCAAATATTGAGACCTATTTGGACCATCCTGGATTAAATAAGAAAATACAAGAGAAACACCTGGTGGTGTGCCAAGCTCCTGAAGAATATTCGATGAAAGTTAAGATTCTGAAAAAACCATCTAACAGAAAAAACTCCTATGTTAATAACCAAGCAAAGTAACAAGGAGCCCGAGGCATAAAAGAAAGAAGAGAGCGCTAGGGAGAAGCTGAGTTTCCTGGGTGACGTCACCCATCTCCCAGCTGCGCCTAGAGCGCCCCCTGCAGGTAAGATCGTTCATGAAGGAATCCCAGATTCGGCCCAGTTAGTGCCTCTTATCCAAGGAACTCTGCAGTTCTGGGAGCCACAGAAAACAGGAGCGCTGAACCTCAGTTGGGTAAATAAACTAAATGATGTCTGGGCTTCTCTTTGCTGTAAACCAAAATGGTAACTAAACCAACTGATCAGAGGTACTCAAGTCTGTGCCGCCCAAATGACCTGGATTTGACTCGGGGTTCTGTCTTCACCATATGTGATCTTGAGCAGCCTGACCTCTCAAAATGTCCATCTCTGTGTCACTAAAGTGGGAATAATAATAACAGCCATCTTAAAGGGTGTTGATGCATTCAACAAATATGTTTTTGAGTGCTTCCCTTGTGCTGGGTAACGTTCAAAGCCCTGGGAATACAGCTACAGATAGACAAAATGGAATTTATATTCTAGTTTCAGACAGAGTGATAAAGTGGCTTACAAAGCAGTCCCGACCTGTTGCAGGACTTTCTTTCCTCTGGTGGCATAACATCCTGAAATGAGGTATATGTTTCCTTTAAAATCCAAAATGGTGAGTATCATTTTTGGTTGTGGGCATGCCCAGGTACAAAAACTTATCCTTTACCTTAGAATGTCTTAACGTGTCTCAGACCCCTGGACACACAGAAATTTCAACTAGATGGAAGGGAAGGCCCCTGAATTTTCATGGGATTTATTTCTCATCTCTGGCAGGCAAACATCTAACCGATGTGGTTACAGTAATTGCTATTTCATGCTCACCAGGTATAATCAGTGTAATATCAACATAATGGGCTAGTGTGATGCCCATGGAAGAGATTTAGATGGAACTGTTAGGCTGGAAGTGTATCTATGATAGATGTGCAAACGGTGCTTAATATGTCAGAGTTAATCCTCAACAAGCAGTTTCCTATGGTCTCACTCAAAATCCATCCTATGCGTCAGGATGCCAGGCGGGGTCAGCAGAGGTGGAGGACAGCTTTTTTCTTAAAAGCCACTTTGGGTTTCCTCTCTCTATTTATATCAAGAAGTTTTTCACAAAGACATGAATGACATCTTAGGCTATACCCCAATAAATATTTCTCAAATTAAGACACTGCTTAATTGCATCTCAGCAACACTCCCTTGTAACAGACCCATTAGGCTTAATTAATCAATTCATCAACTTACTTGGGGGCCTTCTGCTGATCTGAAGTACAAGAAAAAAATAACATGGTGATTGATTCAGCCTCCCTCCCCCACGTTGCAAGGCTGGGGTACAGCTGGTTGGCTGGGAAAGAGGTTCTTTGAAGCAAGCAAGTAGGGGAAAGTGTGGGTTACCCCTCTGGATTAAGCCTAAACCTGGACCTGTCTCCCAATACCCAACTCGCCCTGGTGCAGGAAGATTATGTGTAGCCCTTTGCCCTCCTCAGATAGCTGAGTAGCGGAACAGAAGTCAGACTATAGGAGGCAAGGACTTTTTTTTCTTTTTTTTTTTTTTAATTAAATCATAGCTGTGTACATTAATGCAGTCGTGGGGTACAATGTGCTGGTTTTTTATACTTGAATATACTTTTATATAATTAGAAATATTTTCATCAAACTAGTTAACATAGCCTTCATGGCATTTTCTTAGTTATTGTGCTACGACATTTACATTCTACATTTAGTAAGTTTCACAAGGACTTTTCTCAATGAATCATATGCAAAGGGTCACCAGCCTGGGCTCCACAGGCTGCTACAACTGCCTCGACCCAGAGGCTCCAGCCAGTCACAGTGGCAGCCAGAAGTTTCCTTCTCCAAGTGGAGCTCGGAGAGGTTGGGAGGTGGACGCCAAAAGAACTTTGCATCTGTGAATTTTATTTTTTTAATTTCAAAATATTTCCAGGGTGGGATATAAAGGTTTGGTTACACAAATAGCTTTGTACTGCTTGAGTACATCACCCAGATAGCGTGGATTGTACCCCTTAGGTGTGATCACCCAGCCCCTCCTTCCCCCTCTCACCTGCGGGCTTTCTGATGAGTTTTACTCCCATCTGTGCTTATGAGTGCTGCTCGGTTAATAGTGATGCACGTGGTGTTTGTTTTCCATTCTTACAGTGCTTCATTTAGAATGGGCTCTAGTTCCATCCAGATTGCTGCAAAAGGTATTAAGTCATTTGTTTATAAGGCTGGGTAGTACTCCATGGTATACACAGACCACATTTTATTAATCCACTCATGAATCGATGGGCACTTGAGTTGATTCCACATTTTTGTGATTGTGAGTTGTACTACAATAAACATTCTAGCACAAGTCCCTTTTTGATAAAATAACTTTTTACCCACCTTTGGTAAATACCTTGCAGAGGGATTGCTGGACCAAATGGTAGGTCTACTTTTAGTTTTTTAAGGACTCTCCATACTACTGTCCATAGAAGTTGGACTAGTTTGCAGTCCCACCAGCAGCAAATGGGTGCTCCTTTCTCTCCACATCCATACTAGCATCTTTTGCATTAGAACTTTTTGATAAAAGCCATTCTCGCCAGGATTAGGTGGTGTCTCATTGCAGTTTTAATTTGCATTTCTCTGGCGATTAGTGACTTTGAGCATTTGTTCATATCTGTTGGCCATTAGTCATTCTGCGATTTTATTTTATTTTATTTTATTTTTTTATTTTTTTACAGTTTTTGGCTGGGGCTGGGTTTGAACCTGCCACCTCCGGCATATGGGGCCAGCGCCCTACTCCTTTGAGCCACAGGCACCGCCCTATTCTGCGATTTTTTATAGTTCCCGGTGCATGCCCTGTTTGGAAGCAGCACAAAAGTCAGAGATATTATATCCATCTAGTTTCTTCCTTTTTAAAACTATTTCCATTAAAGGCCATGAAATTGCTTCCACTGTGACTTCATCTCCAACTCTGGAAAGGAAGCCCCTAGAACTTAACTATAGACCCCCAAATGTACCCCAGATGGAAAAGGGGGCAAGACCCTGCCTGCACCTCCATATTGAAGTCATAATAATGGCTACCATTTATACAGAGAATTATTTCATCTATTGCTCATGAGATAAACACAATATTGTCACATTTTACACAGGAGAACACTGAAGTGAGCCAACTTGCTGAAGTCCGCATAGCTAGTCAGCAATGAGGCTGGGATTGGAGCCTGAGAATGGAATTCCAGAACCAGAATTCTCAAATTTCCATGTTCTCCCCACCTCAACCCATTCCTTTTTTTTTCTTCTTCTTCTTCTTTTTTCACCTGGTATCTTCTCTGTTACATTCCTTTCTTTTTAAATTGCAAGCCCAGGGCAGGTACAGAGGCTCATGTCTGTAATCCTACAACTCTAGGAAGCCAAGGAGGGAGGATGGCTTGAGGTCAGGAGTTTGAGACCAGCCTGAGCAAGAGCAAGACCCTGTCCCTACTAAAAATAGAAAAACCAAGTTGGCACAGCAGTGCTCACCTGTAGTCCCAGGTACTAAGGAGGCAAGAGAATTGCTCAAGTGCAAGAGTTTGGGGTGCTGTGAGCTATGATGCCATGGCATTCTACCCAGGGCAACAGAGTGAGACTCTATCTTCCAAAAAAAAAAACAATTCAAGCCCAGTTTGTGATTTGACCTACATGGATGACAAGCCCTGTGTCTGTGTTTGCTCTGTTTGGTGATCATAATGAATGCAGGGGAATCAGTAGGCTTAGTTCTTTTACCTTTTTAAATTTTTCCTCATTTTTATTGAAACTTTCCTTGGAGCTATTTGAAAAATAATAGCACCAAACAACAACAACACTGGGGGCTAGACTGGAAAGAAACTCAATCTGCAGAAAACTGGAGTAGCCAGGCCATGCATAGAGGAAGCTTCTGGAATTGAAGTCAGAATACTGAGATTTACAGACTGCTGCCTGGGTTACCCAGGTCACCCAGCATTTAACTCACAGAGCTTCATTTCCTTATGAGTAAGTGTGGAGAAAGCTATACTATCTAGCCAGCCAGCACAGTTGTGAGGATTAAATATGGTGAGGCAGTGACATGCTCTGTGCCTCTCTCCTCTGTCACCTTTAATGAACCCATGTAACCAAGGAAGGAGGCGGTAGTGTGCAGGATGAGGGGGGAGAGCAAGATAAAGCTTCCCTGAGAAAAGAAGCAGAGTAGCTCTAAGGAGCTAAATAGCTCTGCTATTTCTCCCTTTCTCTGGGAATCTCCTGGGAAGCACCCACTATCCCCAGGTCCAGCTGCCGTGACTCCCAGCTGGCCCTTTCTCCCCTCAGCTCTCCTGAAGGGCCCAGCCAGAAGGGAAGGTCATAGCCTAGTTACCACAGCTTCAAAAATCATCTCTAAATCTTAGCCTCTCTCTCTCTCATTTCCTGGGCACAGACAGCCTACAAACTAAGCAACAGAAAATGCCCAGCGTGCTTCTTTCCTGTGACTCAAAAAGAAAGAAAATGTACTCCCTGGTTGTGCAAAAAAAGCTAGATTGTGGGGTTCCCATGCTCCCCCCTTCCTCTATCCTAAATCATATTCAGAGATGGAGACACAGCATGAAATTATATCTCCCTAGGTTAGTTTGTGGCAGGTAGCTTAAAAAAAAAAATGGAAAATGGGGTGGGAGGGGGAGGGAGAGACACTTAAAACTTCTGGAAGTGATTATAGCCAAAGAGGATGGATGGCTTTCTCCTCCGTTTGTCTCTGGGGAGCAACCTTGACCTTTGTTTCTTCATTGCATTCCTTATCCCTTTCTGTTGCCTTGTCCTGAAAATCAATATTGAGCAACAAGCTGTCTTCCCCCACCCCACCCGCCAGTGTGAACAACTTGTGTGGCAAACCCCAGACTCATCTGTCTGCCCTCTTGGTGTCTCCACTGCATTTCTCCCTCCCACACATCTGTCTCCCTTCTCTGCTGTCACACTCCTCTGTCTGAATTTTGTGCTTCTTGTGGTTGCAAATCTCTCCCATGTTTACAATTACACTCCTTTTCGGTCAGTCTCAAATCGGAAGACAATTCAAGACTTTGTCAGTCTCCTTGATGCCTACGGTAGGAAATTTCCGCATCCTTTCTTTTTCTGGACAAGGATATCTTTTTAAATAGAGGAACAAAGAAAAAGGGGGGCTGACAAAATCTGTGGCAATAAACACAAGCCAAAGCAGGACAGGGCAGGGTAGGGATGCGGGAGAGGGAGCCTAAGGCCACCTGTTTGGAATAGATTAGGAAGGTTTAAACAAAAACATCCCCCAGCCTCCAGGGAAAGGGGGCATTTTCTGATTCTTTACGCCCAGGCTTGCTCTGAAAAGGGAGAAATAAAAGAGAGGATGACTTGAAAGCAAACAGGGGCAAGATTATCTCAGGGCAAGCTGGAGCACCAGGGCTCAGGGGCAGTCCATGCAGGGCAGGAAGCAGCAGCTACAGGAGTCTGCCTCTGCTGAAAGCCGCAGGAAGATCCACAACTAAAGCTCTTACCTTACAGAGGATGTCCAACCTTTCTGAGCTAGGACGTCCCTCTTCTCTTTTAAAGTGGCAGCCATTCCACAAAGATGGTACTTTCTGAGCTAAAGAGGCAAAAGAAAGAAGCTGATCAAAACCTCTTATAAATTATAAACACAGTCATAGAAATACATCATATCACACATCTTATGTAGATATATGTACATAAAAATTAAATTATTTTATTAGAAAAATATTATTAAGATTGTATGTTGATCATTGATATATTTTAATTACGTCTTCCTGGAAAGCACTGTAATTCCTATGAAAGTGGCCTTGTGAGGGAACTTGCACTGCCTGGCTGGTGGGGAAGATGGCCATCCTGGGTTACGCTTATGCTGACATTTAGATATATTGATTTGGCCTTTAATTCCCATGGTGTGGACCATGGTATTGGGATACATTGTTGGCTAAAGTCTGAACTGGGATAAATTATGTTAATGGTATTCTAAGGCTGTATTCCTACCATCACCTCTGCATGCGTATTATAAATAAGATAGAAAACATTCTCTAGCTCCTTCTTAAGGAACATGAACAGGGGGCTTAGTAGAGACTGTGCTAGGGCTTGTGTTAAAAGAGGAGATGTAGGGATGGCCAGGGATCCTTTCATAAACCTTCAGAAATGTCTGGCTCTAACTCCAACAGGCCCAGCACAGGGAAGAGGGGTAACGTGGAACAGAAAGCAGAAAGGACTACTGCGCAGAGTCAGTGAGAAGAAATCCTGGGAACAGACAAAATAAATTGAGACAAACATAGATTTAACTTGAATGCTTTTGAGAATTTCAGTTCCTCTGATTGCCCAGAGGTTGGCCTATCTTTTATGTTTTATTAGCAATTTCATCCTGAAAGAGGAAGCAGATACAAAGTAGTGAGATTACACGAGCAAGGCGTTGTCTTTATCTTCCCACTTACTCCAGGTGGCCCTTGATAGTCTCCAGCAGACAAACAAACACTGCACTGACCTCCCGGCAATTTAAGAACAGAGTTCTATAGCCTTTCTAGAATACAAGTAAAACTTCAATATCTGTTCTATAGGCAATTTCTAAGCAACTTGAAACTCTGAGCCTATACATCTCGTTGATGGAGTATTAGCATTTTATTAATTTGGCAGTTATGTTCCAGATAAATTTGAGCCAGGAGGGACTACTTAGGACTCTGTGGCCCTGATCCTTATGAAATAGAATTAATTGTTTACTTGGCTTCCTGCACAACTAAAATGTAATTTCCATTAAGCCAAGAACTGTGTTGTTTTTATATTATATCTTCGGCCCCAGTTGTCGTTAAATATGCGAGTAGTCAGTGAATGAGTTTCTTGAAGTTCTTAAGATCCCAGGTGACAAGAAGGTGAACTCAGAGAGTAGCTGTAGAAAATACAAGTATTTCCCATGATGTTTTCTCTACAAGAATCAGAATAGAATCATACAGGGGCATAATGGCCTGGTAATAGGTCTCTGATTCGAGCAGACTGGCATAGATGAGGTCCCGGATCTGCTAACTACTTAGGTATCAGTTATAAGCATAAAGCAACAGAGAGTTTTTTTCAAAGGAAACAAGCATGAAAAGACAAAGAAGATAAAACTAAGGAAGAAGGGAAAATAAGAGAGGTCACATAACAAGTCATGGTTCTGTCCTCCTGCCTCAGCAGCCCTTAGATCACAAGCTGGTGCACCTGTACCAAAGGCCCCATGGATTTCACCAAGGTCATGCGCAGGCTGAGAACTCTGACCTGTATTTACAACAGTATCATTGCTCATACAGCAAGAGCATCTGGAAGCTAGTGCATGTTTTTTTATGCACAGAAAAGAGGCAGTTTGGAAATATTTAGATAATTTAGTTGTTTTCCTTGCCTATCATAAAAAGATTTTCTGACCCAAAACTCAGGGTACATTATCTGATTGATACCTTGCCTCCTACTGAAGCAGAAATTGGAGGCCAGGACTATTCTAGAAGATTTAAAGTATGTTTTAAAACCTCTTTTTCTGGAATTCCAGACCCTGAAAAACATTAAAAGACAAAAGCCACGCTAATATTGATCATAAGCGTAACTCTCCAATTCAAACTCAAGATGGTTTATAGAATTTTTAACCAACTCTGTTGAAAACGTTGTTTCTCTACTCACATAACACTTCTGACACCCGATGTTCATGGGTTTTTTCCACAACTAGGTGTCCCACAATTTAATTCAATTCTGACACTAGGTATCTGAGGTTAGCATCAGATTCCACAAGTTAATGGGCTTGGGCCCACAAGACTGCCCCCACTTTAGATGCTAGTTGTAAATCTGGGCCTCATACTTCTGACACTTTATTTATTTATTTATTTTTTATTTTTTTGAGAGAGAGAGCCTTACTCTGCACTGAGTAGAGTACCATCGCATCATAGCACACAGCAACCCCAAACTCTTGAATTTAAGCAATCCCCTGCCTTAGCCTCCCAAGTAAGTAGCTGGGACTCCAGGTGCCTACAACAATATCTGGTTAGTTTTTCTGTTTTTAGTAGAGACAGGGTCTCACTCTTACTCAGGCTGTTCTCAAAGTCCTAAGCTCAAGCAGTCTTCCTCCCCCCACCTCCCAGAGTGCTAAGATTACAATCATGAGACACGGCACTCTGCCCCACTGTCTATATTGGGGGCTTCTGAACCCCCTCTTCAGGGCAATAATTTGGTAGAATGACTCATAGAACTCAAAGACATACTTAGGTTTACCAGCTTGTTATAAAGGAAATCACAAGGGATACAGATAGCAAGATGAAGAAGTGCACAGGCTGAGGTCTGGGAGGGTCCCAAGTGCAGGAGGAGCTTCTGTCCCTGTGGGGTCAGGGGATGCCATTCTCCTGGCATGGGGATGTGTTTGCCAGACCAGAAGCTCATCAAATCTCATTTCTCAAACTTTTATAGAACCTCATCTCCAGCCTTCCCCTCTTCTTGGATTTCAGTGGACAGTACTCTAATCTCGGTCTTTCTGATGATCAACCCGTCTTCAGGCTATCTAGAGACCCTACCCTCAGTCAACGTGTTAGCATGAACTCAGAGTGCTCCATAAGGGCTTATTGTGAATAACAGGAGACATTCTTACCATTTAGGAAATTTCACGAGCTCTGTACCAGGAACTAAGGACAAATACCAAATATATGAATACCATACCAATTCTCAAATATAAACCATTTTAATTTTCATGAAGGCAAAACTGGAAATATATATTCTCTTATTTCTATATCTTTCTGATGGTTAATATTACATATCGGCTTGACTCAGCTAAGAGATGCCCCGACACCTGGTAGAACATGATTTCTGAATATGCCTGTGGCAGTATTTCTAGAAGAGGGCAGCACTTGAATTAGCAGAGTGATAGAGAGGCTCACTTTCTCCAATGTGAGTGGGCTTCATCCAGTGCATTCAGAAGCTGAATGGAACAAAAGTGTAGAGAAAAAAATGAATTACCGTCTGTTGGAGCCATGGTGTTATTTGCTCCTATGCTTGAACATCAGAGCTCTTTCTTCTTGGGCCTTCAGACTTGGGTTGAATCATCCCACTGGTTTCTTTGGTTCTTCATTTCATAGACAGAAGATTGCAGGAGCTAGTAGCCTCCAGAATTGCATGAGATGATTCCCATGGTAGACAGATAGATAGGCAGATTAATTCTGCTAGATCAATTTTGTTTCTCTGGGAAACCTAGACTAGTACGGTCCTCTTGGTATTTAAGTTAGTTTAATAAGAAACAGGCGTTCATGAAATTTACAGATGCTGGTTGGATTTCTTAAAAGTCATTTTCTCTGAATTTTAACTTTCAGAAAAAAATATTGAAAGAGCTATCTTCATTCCATCCGTTCTTTCATGATGAATACCTACTGTGTAAATGGAAGGTCAAAGCAGAGGTGGGTTTCCCTTCCCTATCTCCAAGACTGAATGAGCTGTTAATTAGAGTTACCTCCTACATGACAGACTAAGGGGCATGCTTTCATGAACATGTGCCCGGCCTGTATCTTGGGACCAGTATCTGTATCAACACGGAATGCCAGCATTACTGAGTGGAGTTATGAGTAAATACCTCCAAAACTGACCATTGTCTGGGGAAATAATGTGTTTGTAGTTATAAAATCTTGGGTCTGGGGCGGCACCTATGGCTCAGTGAGTAGGGCGCTGGCCCCATATATTAAGGGTGGTGGGTTCAAACCTGGCCCCAGCCGAACTGCAACTAAAAAAATAACCGGGTTTTGTGGCAGGTGCCTATAGTCCCAGCTACTCAGGAGGCTGAGGCAAGAGAATAACTTAAGCCCAGGAGTTGGAGGTTGCTATGAGCTGTGTGACGCCATGACACTATACCAAGGGCTACAAAAAAATAAATAAAATAAAATAAAATCTTGGGTCCATGGTTGTCTGTAGGGTGACTGAGCATTCAATAACAGAAAGTGCCTGGAAATCTTTAGTTTGCCTGTATGCAGTACACAAGCTCCCTATTTGATATACATTACATAGTATTCTCTCTTTTTGAATTAAAAAGAAAAGGCATAGATCACATGCGTGTGACTTACATTGGTCAATGAGATGACACAAACAGACATTAAAGGCACTTTCACAATCGATCTTGCCTGTCCTTACTCCTCTGTCATGACCTGAGACCATCAATAGTACCAACTCATCCCCACAGAAAGTATAGCCTTTTCGTTCCATGGAAGCGCAAATTTGGAGTTGTACAAAATGCCCCTTGGTCCCAAAAATGTCCCTGGCCACCTGACTGTGGAGAAAGAAGGACACAGATGAGATTATAATATCTTGCCTTCCCTCCCCCCCCTTTTGTGGGCTTCACAATTCAGACTGGGTGATATTCCACATGTCACTTGATTTCCCTCCGTATATCTTAGTTGCCTCAGTGGTAAAATGGTGATCATAATAACACCTACCTGGCAAGGCTGCTGAAAAAATCAAATGAATCTGCGAATGGTACTCAGAAGAGTGGGCGTCATGTGGTAAGCACCCCATCAGAGTTCCCAACTTCCTTCCCAGCCTTCTTAATTCAGTGATAACTCAAATCTACTTTTATTCTAACATTTCAAACTGGTTTCTAGGTGGGGGAATGGTAGGGAAATCCAAACCCAGCAGAACCTCCATAGCTGACCACCTCCCGACAGTGACCACCTTCTTAAGTTGATCTAATTTTCACAGACCCAGTGGAAGTCCCTTATGTTGACCGTGGGGTTAACCTCCTCCTCAGTATGTGACCAGTTTGTTACCGTCCCTGGGGTGGTCAACTTAGAGGTTCTGCTGTATTTCAAACCTGTAGAAGCGTTCTGCCCTTTATCTTCAGACCTATTCACTTTCCCAAGACGGTGTGCTGGAGATGTTTCCAATTCCATGAAAAGGGTGTTTGTCTTGCTTCTTTTCCCCTCCCAGTGCGGAAAGTCAGTTACTATTCATTGTCTATTACAAAACTTTTAGGAAAATAAGCACTATTGCAAGGCTTTGCCTTGGAAGTAGAACATGGAGTTTGGGCAAGTACAAACCTTCATGTTTCTGAGTCCAGCCTCCCGTGGTTGAAAGGCCTTTGCTCCCAACTCTAGAGTTTCTCTACAATTGACTCGCTGGACACTGAGCTAAGCTTCCGCTCAACCTCCCTCAATTCAGCCAGTGAAGGCGCTGCTGGTTCTCACCTGTGCAGTATAGACCAGCCCTGCTATCCTGTGGCCTTGGAGTCCTGCCCAACCATTGCTAAGAAAACCTCAGAAACAGGAACAGGAAGCCTATTCAAGGATCAAGTTTCCTTGATAGAGATCTGTCCCTGCACTGCCTGCCTGATCCTTCACCCACCTTTTATTCTCTCGTTCCCTGTGGCTTTATCTTGACTCTCATTCATTGGCATGGAGTGCCCTTAAACAGACCCTCCCTAGTGGCAGTAGATTTACTGGTCTCCGAGGCCCAGCCTGCCCTGGGGCTAACCCCGGCCTGCACCACCTGCCTGCTACCTTAGCTTGCTTTTGGCTTTGTTGTCATTGGCTCCAAACCCTAAGTAGTGACTTCATTCAGTGATACCCTTAGGGCTGACACATCCCAATGTTTTCTCTTTGCGTCCCTGTAAAAGGCCTTGGCATCCTATCTGAAGGAGACTCCCTGCACAAGCTCAGGGAGATCTTTTTGCAATGCCAGGATGTGAGCAGCGTGCTGTGCTCACAGACGAAACACATTTGGAGAGCTGCTTTTCCTTTGTCTGCATAATCTCAGTGTATCGGAGTTTCTAAAACCAAATCTTGCGATTTTTTTTTTCAAATAGTATTTTGAGGAAAGGAACTCAGAAAATCTGCGCCCAGGAGGAGATGTTTTCACCAAGTGTTAGGACCACTACATACGCAATGGAAGGATTAAAACTCACACATAATCCAGAGACCGGCATTCATTGTTATAGCAATGGCTGTGTGACTTTGGGCAAGTCCTCTAAGGATTTCAAACCTCAATTTGCACATATATAAAATTGAGACCAAAATTATCTACTAAATGATAGTCTTTGAGATTATGGAATATGTCTTATTTTTATAAGACTTTTCCCCAACAACTGACCCAAAGTGTTCCAAAATAATGATCTCATAAGGCTGATAAAAGAATCAAACAAACTGAGGTATACATAATCACTTTGAAAATTGTAAACACTATGTATGTTTTTGTTATTATGAATGAGTTATATGTAATATGCCAAAAGTTTTTATAGAATTCAGAGCATATGTTCCCCAAAATCCACACTGCAATCCCCATACCCTTCAGGTCTCAAATTATTTTTTTCCTCATTTATGTTTAATTTAATTTTCATATGAATACATATGGCATTTGTCCCTTTGAAAATCCCTTTGTTTTTTCTTTTACTTTATTTTTATTAAATCATAACTGTGTACATTGATGCATTTATGGGGTTCAGTGTACTGATTTGATATACAGTGTGGAATGCTTACATTGAACTGATCAACACATCCATCACAATTATACTCTTTTCTTAATGGTTTTGAAATGTACTTTTGTATCATGCCCATTAGGTAAGGTCTCCCCAAATACCTTCCCTCCTCTCATCTCCCCCATCCTCTTCCCTCTCTCTCCTTTTCCCTTCTACTTTCTGGACTATAGTTAGACAAATGTATTACCATTTGTCTGAATGCAGAGCATCTAATTTATATTGATTTCATAATAGCATTGAGTACATTGGATACTTTTTTCCCCCATTCTTCAGATACTTTACTGAGAAGAATATGTTCCAGCTCCATCCAGGTAAACATAAAAGATGTGAAGTCACCATCTTTTTACGGTTGCATAGTATCCCATGGTGTACATATACCACAATTTGTTAATCCATTCATGGGTCGATGGGCACTTGGGCTGTTTCCATGTCTTGGCTATTATGAACTGGGCTGAAATAAACATTCTTGTGCAAGTATCTTTGTTGTAAAATAATTTTTGATCATCTGGGTATATACCTAGTAGAGGAATTACAAGATTGAATGGTAGGTCTACTTTTAGTTCCTTGAGTATTCTCCAAACCTCTTTCCAAAAAGGTCGTATTAACTTGCATTTCCACCAGCCAGGTCTCAAATTAAACATGCCCTGAAACCTTTTGCTTTGCCCTTCACCCCAGAGTTTCCTCATCAGACTTATCCTGTCTCTATCGCTTTGTCTGAACTCCAGACCATAAACTCCTTGAAGGCAGAGCCACGTGGCTCATGTCTCGGTCATTGTACCTATTAGTACTATATAAAGGACTTAGTATATTCTAGGTTTCACCTTAAGGCCTTTATAAATATTAACTCACTTAATCCTCACAAAATCCTAGGACATGGAAATTATTCTTACATCCTTTTTACAAACGAATTTTTAATTAAATCATAGCTGAGTATATTAATGCAGCCATGGGGTACAATGTGCTGGTTTTATATACAATTTGAAATATTTTCATCAAACTGGTTAATATAGCCTTCATGTCATTTTCTTAGTTATTGCATTAAGACATTTATATTCTACATTTAGAAAGATTCACATGTACCCTTATAAGATGAATCATAGGCATGATCCCATCAATCACCCTCCCTCTACCCCTCATCCTCCTTCCCCTCCCCCCTGTTTTCCCTTTCCCCATATTCTTGGGCTATAATTGGGTTATAGCTTTCCTATGAAAGCTATTAATTAGTTTCATAGTAGGGCTGAGTACATTGGATACTTTTTCTTCCATTCTTGAGATACTTTGCTAAGAAGAATATTTTCTAGTTCCATCCATGTAAACATGAAGGAGGTAAAGTCTCCATCTTTCTTTAGGGCTGCATGTTATTCCATGGTATACATATACTACAATTTATTAATCCATTCATGGGTCAATGGTCATTGGGCTTCTTCCATGACCTAGCAACTATGAATTGGGCTGCAATAAACATTCTGGTACAAATATCTTTGTTGTAGTGTGATTTTTGGTCTTCTAGATATATTCCTAGTAGAGGAATTATAGGATTAAATGTAGAAACTGAGCTATGGAGAGGTTAAGTAACCTCAATAAAAAATATTATTTAAATTTCTATATGTAAATAGCATTGACTGACT